>APFE031120379.1:897-31512 GCA_000404065.3 Pinus taeda | reverse complement strand
TTTGGGTAGGTAGCAAAGTTCTAAGATGGGATTCACGAAGAGAAGACAAGGGAAAACACGCAAAATTCGATTTTCTGTGGAAAGGTCCATACATTATCAGCGTTGTGCAAGGCAATAACACCTATTTTCTCAAATCTCTAGATGGCAGCACAGCTGAAGAAGGCCCAGTCAATGGCCGGATGCTGAAGCACTACAAGGACCCTCTTGCTTGAAAGAGCAGGTGGTGGTTTATTTTGTACATAATTTTATATATCAGTATTTTGATTTTTGTAAGAATCCATAATGCTGGAGCACACAGAAGAAAGCAGGCGACGCTTTACAGTTTAACAGCAGCACAAGCGAAAAGAAATGAGTTGTTACCAAGTCTAAAAGTTCAAATCAATCCAATAGTCAGGAAGAAGACGTAGAAAACAGCAACAAACTAAAGACTAAGGCATTCTGACCTGCTGTTCTTGGCTTCTCACAAGGAGAAACCATCCCCAAGTGGAGCCACTGTTAGCCTCCTGCTGCAGCAGGTTACTCATATTTCATGATTGACATTTTTTACGGGCCAAATATGTCATACTTTGCATGATGCAATGCTCCATATTTACTTAACAGTCTCCAAGCGAAGAAGGCTACTCAGAGTTCATTTAATTGCCTTCCAAATTTTTGAGAAGTTATCTCGGTATCGCCAATTTTCAGTTAAGGGAGGTCCAAAACAGCTTAATCTTGGTCTCCCTAGGTTTAAATTTCCTGTTTTAGAATATAGAGAATGTAATCTATCCAAACAGCTTAATCTTGGCAGATTCTTAGATAGGTAGAGAATCAAAGGAGCCCAACAGCTTAATCTGGGCCCTCGGATGAAATAAGGGTAGTCTGTAGATAGGAAAGCATGAAAAGAAAAATGGAATGACGGGTTTGCAAGTCTAAGTGCATCCAAATCAAAAGAAGAAAAAATGTTAGGTAAGTAGGCTAGGTAGGTAGTTTTGAGGTTGTTGAATCCTAATTGCTGATCAATCCCCGACTTCCAGGCGTCATCTTTACTCAGGCCACAATCAGCAGGCAGTTTTATGCGAGAAGCTCAAAAACAGGTATAACTAACTCCCTTTCTCCATTTCCCCCCCAATCAGTAACTAACTTCCCCAAAAGAGGTCAAGATCTGCTTGATACCTCTTAAAGTTTCATCATTTTCATAGCATTTGCTTGGGTAAAGATCTTCTTTACTCAAAGTTGTTCCATACTCGCTCTGAAGAATGGTTCTATCCCCTTGTAACAGCTTAAGGTCTCCTGAACTTAGCGCTTTCTTACCATCTCCATATTAACCACTGACATTATTATTTAGCTCCCTATATTTTCCCATCCCCCTACTAAAATTATGTAAAATTATCCCCTATGTAAATATCCCTCCCCCTGGTTGAAAAATAACCATAAGTACCCCCGGGAATTGCTCAGTTTACCTGAAACTTAGCAAGAACCCTCATGCTGCCTCTTCAAACCATCTTCCAAATACAATGGACTCCTTCCAGAGTATAAAATCCCTTTGAGGTGATTGGACCCCTTCCGAAGCCTCAAATGCCTTTTGCACCCACTTACTTACTCCTTCCGACCGCAACAAACCCCTGCTGACTTTCTTAACACTCCGCAGACCATAGAAGGCCAGATCACATCGCAAGATCGCAGTTTCCTCTCCATGCAAGTTATGACCCATCCATCGCCACCCGACGCGATATCGGCGATCGGCGGTCGCAAGCGCCAAAAGTCCAACTAAAACACCTTCCCGTTCCCCGCCGATGCGATATTGCGATCGCATCGGAGGAGTTCATCGCATCGCCTTCAGTATCAGCACCCCACCATGTCACTCTGTACCAGGGACCCACCGCAAGCTGACATCATCCGCGGTACTGCTGACGTCATGCTGACGTCAGCAGCCAAAAAGCCGAAAATTTGCGCAGGAAGAGAAATCGCACTTCGGAGCTCCAGAACAAGAAACAGAGGCAGTTTTCGATGCGCGATTTGCGCTAATCGCGCATCGCTACGGGAAATAGGCCATTTCAGGGAATCTTTGAGGAATCTTTTGATTCCTTGGCTTGTTGTGCGCCGAAAAAGCCCGAAAATCGCCCGATCGTGCCAAATTGATCCGGTTTAAAGACAGAAGAAGATAAATGACAGAGTTTAAAGTGTATCAGATCAAATCATCAGGTATCAAGCATGTCAAAGAGTATTAGTAGGCGGCGGGAGCCATTAATGTAGCGGCAAAGAGTATCAGTGAAAATCTTAAGCAGCGGCCCGAAGCAAGAGAACATTTAATACCTTCCAGCAGAGTGAAAGAAGGAGGGCGAAGCCACTCAAAGCCCTCAAATCATAATCATTGCACATTTAACTCGCACCAGAGCAGAACTACAGATCCCGAAGCAAAATCATTCCAGCAGCACCGCATCAAGCCTCCAAGGGCCACATTGTAGTCTTTTCTGATTCAGCTGCCTCTAGCGTAGTCAAAAGGACTTACCTGCATTTAATTCCAAGAAACACTTAGATTTTTGAAGAGCTTTTCTAGCAGACTTGTTTAGGTCAATTGTAATGAATGTCTTTCCGATATTTTGCTTATATATACCACCCTGAACAATGTTGTGAGGGGGTTGGTTGGTTGGTAGGTTGGTTAGTCAATGAGTCTAAGACATTACTTAGTCTGCTTCCCAGCAATTTCCCCAAGCAGAGACCCGCACTGTAACTGTCATATTTTCTATAATCAAAGATTGCTGAAAGCGTGGATTTCGAAACTACTTGATGTGTTCAATTGGCCATGGAGTGATTACGGAATTCCTGTGCTTCTACATGATTCAATAAGTGTTTCTCTCCTCTGTTAATTTTCATGTTTTTACCACCGTTCCACCTTCTAAATTGCAGGAAAAAAGAATAGCTTAAGATTTGTTTCACTACACCTTAAGTTCAATTTCTGCATTTTTCTATGTTTTCATCAGAAATAGCTATGAGCATGTATACTTAAATGATCTTGTTTACGCTGTTTCTTTCACATATGAATGAATATTTAGGAATTCTTAACTGCTCCTAAATCACCATTCATCCATTTCTCCTCTTTTTCAGCATGATGAAATGATTCTCCTTTGCCTTTCATCCCTAATGTTCATTCCATCCTTTCAGTAGATTGATAATTGTATCCTGTGTGGCTATTCCGATCCATAATCCCCTTGTGACCAAGAAGATGCTATAGCAAGCCTTAATCCACGACTCCACGCCCAATGGTTCGAAACTTGTCACACCTTACTGTGCCTCTTTGCTGGAGATTCCTACCTTCCATCCAAACACAAACAAAAAACCCCTGAGCCAAAAGCTAGCCTAAGATCATCAACAAAGTTGAATCATTGTAGAGAGAGCTCTCTCTGATTGCAGGTGGGCTAGAACCTGCAATCCAAAGATTGGTTTGTGGTTACCTCGGTCGTATCCCTATAAGGAGCCTAGGGACAACCTGAGTGATAACACATCCACATGAGAAGACTAAGGTATGTAATCAATTTTTATAATATGAAAAGTTTCCAAGTATTCTAAGGACTATTGTAGGCTATTATTGTTGAATAACATCAGCTACAAAATGACTATTGAAAAGTCACAGTTATAACATAAGTATGACGAACCCCTTTTCCTTGTTGTAATATGCATTCATTTTATATGTTGAGAGTCTCTAGTCTGTCATCCAGGGTTGTAATGATATGTGAAATACAAGTTACAACTGACAGTTGGAATATTACATTGTTGAAACTATGATATATACAAGGATTTATGGTCCTACCCTATATTGCTACAGAAGATAGAAATCTATTATGCTACAAGAAAAAAAGGATGGACTTAGATCAATCATGATTGGATCACTTGTTACAGTTGACTAAACAAAGGATGACAAAACCAAGGATGACTAGACTGAGGATGTATCAGCGATATATTGAAATCTGGATAGAGTGTGAGTGATTGAGCTTGTTTGGAAAGCATGTGTTGTTGGCCCTAAGTGGCCTGATGTATTACATCTCATTGGATCTCTTTATGCTTAACTCTTTATATTAATCAAATAATAAGAAGAATTTAGTTTGGGTTTCCCCCCTTTTGGGGTTTTTCTCTGGTCTTTGACCTATATAATGGTGTCCTTATTGTCTCTGATTTTACTCTATTTGGTCCTTACTGTTACATTACATTACTATTATGTATATTAATGATAATTATGGAATGATATGAGATAACGAAAAATTTTAAATTTCTATATACTATAAACTTCAGTTAAATTCCCTAAACCTGACACATACAATGACATACAAGACTAGCACAGAGAGGCTAAAAAAGACTAGAAAAATTGAGCCATTTGGTTTTGAAATCAATAAATACCATCCTAATACTATCAAATCTTTGAGGAAAGAAATTGGATTGATTTTATTCTCAAATTCAAGGGTTATAATAAGAATGTTTCTAGGGAATTTGAATTGTCTTTTGATGGAAATTATGCCCAGATGGGCCACCTTACCATCCACTTGTTAGATTCTATATTAAGTTAGATTACATGGCTACCATAGGAAGGAGAAAAATGGTTTAATATGTAGCATCTACAAGGAAATCCATGGACCTATTTCATTAAGAGGTCAAGAAGACATTAATATTATAAGAGACAAATGCCCAATACTTGGTAGAGGTACCCAAGGGATGAGGTCACCTAATAATCTATAGATATATGACATGTGATGGTAGATTTAGTCTCATATACATCTATCATATCATAATATTGCAACATTTGAGGGGAGAGAACACCTTGCATTTTCCATATTATTTTCTTAAAAGTATCACCATTATGGCTAAGATAGCACAAAGATCTCCAAGCAGTGACAAAAAATTATTTCTTCACGGTTTAATCAAGATGATCATAGAGTGGTAACTCTTCAAGAATTAAGAGACTTGGTAGACATTTCGCAAAAGGAATCAATTTTTCACAGAGGGAGAAATGGAGTCTATATAAGAAGAGGATACATATTAAGTTGAAGAGAATGATGAAAATCAAGAACAAACACATAAATAGGAACACCTAGCAAAAAAACTATAATATAGAAGAATGACAAGATCCATGACTAAGAAAGTGGATAAAGAGGAAAATACATATACATTTGTTCATATGGACAAAAATAAAAGAACCAAAAGTCCTCCCTTGGTTGAAATAGATGATAATAATAGTGTTGATAGGGATCAATAAGTTATCTATGATTATATGGAGTCTTTATAGACTTAAGAAAAAGAAGAGTGAATATTTATAGGTAAAGGAATGTTGCTTAAAGAGTATACCTTTATTGATGAAGAGGATGAAAACACAACCACAAAAGAGGAAATAAGAGAAATCATAAGGAATTAGTGTTCAAAGCAAGTTGAAACATATCATGTGACATAACTGAAGGAGGTTATTTCTCCTCAGGAGGAAACCCTTGAAATGAAAAAGAGGATAAATAAAAAGTTAAAGAAGGTTATCCAAGAGATGCAAGTATTACAAAGATAATTGAATCATAGAGTGATTGTCTCATCAAACACAACCTCATATTAATAAAAAAGAATCAACAGATTCAAGAGGAAAATAAGAGGTTTCAAGAGGAGAATAATATGATCGAGATCCACACAGGCCTATAAGTCATATGAGAGGAAAAATGCCCTTAAAGTTGAAAACAATACTCTTGAACGTGGAAGTTATCATGAAAAGGCCTAAATCAAAGGGACAATAATCACAACCTCCCAAATAAAAACTTGATATTTTGTTGCAGGTAACAAAGACAATATGATATAGACAATGAACTTTTGGGGAATAAGTATGAGGACATACTTCACCTTAAGTCTAGGGGAAAGCCAATCCTCTCTTTTGATAGGAATTTTGCTATGGTTCTATGTCTTCTTTGGCCTTAAGAACACCTCCCTTAGCCATTTATGACAACATTTTCTCATATTTTACCAACATAATTACTTTGCCAATGTATTTTATTGATAATTTTATTTTTTAATATTTCATGTAAATAATTGCATTGTGAAATAAAATTACAGATTTCGGTAGAATATTTAAATCATCCTTTATTATGATATTTACAGGAGATTTAAGTAAATTCAAATATATGGTTTTTTTTGTCATGGATGTCTTGATATGGTGAGATTCCTATTTGCCCAATTTGAAACATCTCTAAAGTATTTGGTGAATGCAAATACTCCAATAGGAAAAACATAACGTGAGTTGGAAAATATGATTAGGTCATAATTTTAGATATTAAATCTATGATTTGAGCACACAAGAAGGTTAAATTGATGACATTTCATCTCTATAACAGGTTGCAATTAATATATAGTAGGATTTTTGGGCATTTTGTTAATTTTTTTCCTATAAAGTTGAGCAAACTTTACCTACCAAGACATGCTATTATTTTTGAGACTTTTGATTTCGACTTGAGAGCTTAGAATTTGTTTCCATCCCTGTTTTCAATCCATTTTAATAAATTCATAGAGTTCCTTTGAATTTTCAATCATTAATACAAGCTAAGTGTGCTTGCTGAGCTGTGGAAGGGCCCCCACCACTCAAGTTAGTGCACTATTTCATTATCGTGGATAATTATCATATATAGTTCTTTCTAATGATGATTATTGTCATATTTCTCTTGTTTATATGCACAAATTATATTTTTTATATTAAAATGCAAAGTTGTTCATAAAATTGGTTTCCTATGTTTTCAAACTAATTTTAAATCCATCGTTAAGCATTCTTTTCTGGTTACACCATGGCTATATCATCTACTTTTTAGTGTTTTTAGTGCTATTTTGATTTAGTTACAATAACTAATTCTTGTTGTGAGTTGACTTGACATCATAGGTTATGTATCACTAGATATTACAACTATATTGCATTGGTATATCATAGTAACCACATTAGTTCAACATTGCATCATTAGAATATATATCGTTGTAGATTTAGGTGTGTTTATGACTCTTATTTATCATAGAGTAATTGTTATTTGAGAGAACAATCTAGTTGGAAAAGTTGACAAAGGCACCGAAAGTGTCATTCACATTTTTTTATCTTGGTGAAGAAGGCCCATACTATCTTAACAACTTTTCCACTTAGCCTTGGGCTAACAAACACCATAGTTCCCTTTTTTCATTTGCTTCTTTCCTTAGATTATTTTAATGGTTTGGGAATATAGTAGTTAAGAGGATGAGTAGAAGAATATGAGTGATTTCCCATCTTCACTCTTACCAATGGGAAAGGTTGTAGTGTGTCTTTCAATCCCTTGGCTTAAAAACCCCTTAACTATAATTTGTATCTTGAACATGATTGCATAGAGGACTCTAACTTGTGTGAGAAGTCCTAGTGAATGCCCAGTCCAAAGTGTTCATAAATCGAGTAGGTGTATTTTATATTTCAAGCATGTCTGATTAGAATAGAGTTTTCTTTCATGCTTTCTTGATTTAGTCTTTAGTTTTGACTTTTGATTTTAATTCAACCTAGAAGTAGTAGCTAACATAATCTAAGTCATCACATATTGTAGTGTGAATCCAAGTTTACAAACATCATATTGATATGAATATTGTGTCCTAGTTTAAGTCTTTGAATTATCCCATCGCTACGTACCTAGATATTTCTCCTTGTCATTATTATCTCTCCATGTTTTTATTTATTTATTTTTCACTTTTATTTCCACGTTGGCTTACCTTGTATGATTTCCTTATCTACTTCCTCATTAGAGTATTCATCATTAACCCCTAATTTAGGAGCAAATGGGATTCAAGTGCCCTACAAAACCTTTAATGGGGAATGTTTAGTCTCATCCTCATGGTTTAAGGCATTACTTTCAGGTAAGACAAATGATTCTAGATTTCTTTCAAAGGGAGACATTTCTACATATATTTCCATAGTTTCTTTTGGGTTTTCATGAGTTCTTGGATTTATTATCTTCCTATTAGGAAAGGGCTTCATACACATTACCATTAGGAATGTGCTCTTGTCCTTTTCTCCCGATGGACTTATGTGGGGACGGGGGGGTGGGTGGCCATTAGGGATGGGTGCATGTAGAAGGCATATATATATTGGATGTTGAATGATTGGCATATGCTTGAGTCTTCTCAATTTGGGGAAAAGTTCCCTGTTTGGTTAAAGTGTGTTTCTTCTTGGGTTGCTACCATTGTTCATTTCTTTCAGAAGGGGTTTGTTCAAGAATTGAATTAAGGCACTTTCTAGCAAAATTCCCATATTCATGACACACTCTTCATTTGAAAGGGAGAGGTTAATCATCCACTGACTACATATACATCTAGTTAACTAGTCTAACTAAACTGCTTCTAGAAAACCCTTTTCCAAATATACTTTGATGAAAATGCAAGTACATGTATTCATTCAATCTCATGGTTCAGATTTCCCTAATGTATTTCTGATGTTTCTAATTGTTTCATTGTTCCATAGTGTAAAGGAAAATGTAGAAAGAATACACAAACTTGAACTATAGATGGAATGTTGTTTTCAAGATTGAAATATAGTGTCCAATGATTAAGCTACATCCCATGAGAACCCAAAAAATAAGGCCCTTTGTGGAAAATTAAATCATAGTATTCTGTTTCCTCAAACAAGAGAGAAAAAATACTTGGCCACATAATTTGAGAGAAAATTATCCTTTAATCAAAGGTTTCCAATCCAAATCACCATAGCTTGTAAGGATGCTTACATTCCCATGGCTCGTAAAGATGCTTAAATTCCCATAAACGATGTGATCAAACCCTTTAAAAGAACCTATATCTACAATAATATCCTAATATATTACTTTATTAATAATTAAACATTTTTTTTGAAATATATTAATTTTATCTTGATAAATATTTTTACATGAAAAAATTAGTTTAATATTTCTTCATTGCAGACCAAATATATAAGTTAAAATGAAATTTAATATCAAACCTATTATTTCTAGGTAGTATTGGGTTACTATATCGTAAGAGTGTTCATTGAGACTTAAAATATCTATATTTATATTTCAATAATGAATCCATAAGGTTACATCTCATCCATTATAACAATATTTATTTAGGAATTACCACATTTAAATGTTATTCATTATTTTATATTTAAATGGCTGGAAATGAAATTATATACAACAATCCACAATAAAGGAAAGGAAAGAAATAAAATTGACATGCACTTTTTATATTTAGATGAAAATTGGACTTTTGATATAAAGGTAAAGGAAGTAGGTAAGCATTTTATATTTAGATGAAAAATGGACTTTTGATAGAAAGGTAAAGGAAGTAGGTAGGCATTTTATTTTTAGATGAAAAATGGACTTTTGATATAAAGGTAAAGAAAGTAGGTAAAGTGTTAGGTTCACCTTTTTTCAGTAGTAATTGCGTGATTACGTAATTTCACATCATATACATATTGGTAGTTCACGTGCATAGTCTCACCTCAACAAACTTGTGTCACCTCAATTTAATATTTTCTCTATTCCCATGATTTTGAGTACACAAAAGGAAAATAATGTGGAATCCAATGATCAGAGTTGTAAATTTTTAACCAGATGGAATTTAATATTTAAACCAATATAATTTGTAGCTATAATATGTAGGGTTGTTAAAAATAATTTCATAAACATAAAAATTTAAAAAACGCCATATATAGTTTTCTTTCAATTTTAATATTATTATTAAATATATATATAATTAGTTTATATATATATAATTGGGTGATTAATATATATTTTATATTGATATAAAATAAATTAATATTATAATATAGTAATTATATAAAAAATCAATTTAAGTTAGTAGTAAGGTGGTGAATTTTTTATTTAACTCGAAACTCATTCTTGTTAAAAACATAATTCATATTTTTAATTAATTTAAAAGATTATCAATTTATATAAATACATTCCTCTCTACAAATTTTAATGAAATAAATTATACAACAACACATAGAAATAAAAATAATTTATATTTAAAAAAAAATAATAATTAAATATTTTTTTTTATTCAAAATTTTAATAAATTTAAATAAAATAGATTAAAACTAATAAATTAAAAGCTTTACTTAAAAACAAAAACAATATAACATAACATGCCTTAAATAAGTATAAAAATGAAAATCACTCCCTCCAATGCCTTAAATAAGTATAAAAATGAAAATCACTCCCTCCATGAAATATGTAAATATTTTAATTTTTAATATGAGAGTCACTCCCTCCATTAAATATACAAGAATTCAATTTTTTTTTGGTTTAATGACTATGGAGCTTAAAGTGGGTTATAATATTTGACAAATAAATATATATGAAGTATAAAGTGTGCATGGATGGGTCTCTAAATTACATTAGATGTTAATAGATGTAAATAAGCTTTAACAACGTGTGGCTTTAATAATTATGTTCTCCATTCAATGTTATTTTGAGTGTTTGCATGAAGTTTCATTGCCTTCAAAGTCAGCATTATCATCTAATTTAATTATTTAAATACTCACATCTATTAGTATATTCATTTTAATGTTTTCAACATATGTTATGCCACTACCGTAGAAACCTTCATAGAAATGTTTGAATGAAAACCACGGAAATGATTATATTTTGAATGAAAACCACGGAAATGATTATATTTATGGCTGGATTGTTGATTATAATGAGTATACAGACTTTACCTAATCCCTCGCCATATATTTATCTATATCTAATACTAACATTAATTATGTTTATTTAGAAATAAAGTTAAAATAAAAATTTTCATTCGTATATATTGGAGTTGTTTTTATGTGGGAGCTGTTTTTAGTGTGATTTTTTGATATTTTTAGGTGGATTTTTCCAGTCTAATTTCTCTAAAATTTGGCTGGAATTCATTGAAATCATAAAATTGATGGGTAAACCCTACACAATAGAAGTGCCCTAGAGGTTTTTCATAGTGTTGAATCTATATATACAGTAAAAAAAACTAATTTAAAGAAGACAAATAAATATTTCACCTCAAAATTTTCACCTCATTGCACTATAGACAACTCCATATATATTGATAGGAATATCAATTTCTAAGCATATATGATATTAATATTAATTATGTCAATGCATATAATTTATTTCAAAATAAAAATTCCAAAATTTTTATTTAAACAAAAAAATATGTAAAATGGCTAGATTTAATAGCTTATAAATATTCTTTGTCATATACATAATTTAACAAATAAGCATATATGATATTAATATAATTATGTCAGCAATAATTATTTCAAATAAAATTCCATTTTATTTAAAAAAATAAAATATGTATAAATGGCCTAGATTTAATAGGCTTATAATATTCTTTGTCATATACATAATTTAACAAATAAAATCAACAGTTTCCAAACTGTTTTTCTGTTTTAAAATTTATGTTTTGGGTTTGTCATGTTGTCTTACATTACAAATTTTGAGCTTTGTATAAATTAAATAACAAATAAATTAATTGGTGCATAAGTATTTTGATGTCTATCAATGTTTATCATCAACTTAATTTATATTGTTGTGTTAATTATGTTTTTCTATACTTACATTTTTTCTTTGTATACATAATATTTTGTTTATACAAAATGTTTTAAAAGATTTATTATTGATTAATAATATATCATCTCACATCTTATGCCTTTGGCATTCATGCCATCCTTTTATGGGGATTTGATATTCATTTATTAACTACAACTTTTTTTTGAGAAATTTGACATTCATCTAGGAAAGTTTTGTAATGTGTTTAGGAAAGATAATGTGGGACACCTATGGAGGTATTCAAGGGAATAATGAATGTAATGTGACCATAATAATGGAACAGGTCCACTATGCAATTAAAATGTAAGAATATAATAATAAGGGATGATTGACATTAGACCCCTAGGAATACTCCTGAAAAAACATAAATACACATTAGTATTATTGTATTGGATATATATTGAATTGTATTGTATTGTAACAAGCATATATTGTGTAGTGGTTACTTCGTTAAAGAGTATTTGATTGTGTTACACTACTTTAAGGTTTCTATCTCTATATTCTGCGTTGTTGGTGAATTTTTTGGCATCTTCCACGTCTAAGGTTTATTTATGAATTTTTATTGTGGATTATTTATTATACCTCTAAAGTTTTACTGCTAACATCACGACAAAACCCAAATAATGCTTCACAATATTTATGGATGAAATTCCTAATAAACCCATCTACATAAACTCATGCACCTCACCCATGGGGATTTGAATCGAGAATCTGTTGGCATAAAACTAAGCAAATACCCATCAACATTGGCAACAACCAGTGAACTAGCCCCTTGGGCCCCACACACAATAAATAAAAGTAATATATATATTGATGTAGGAGCATCTGGTCAACAGGGTAGAGTCAGAGAGAAGGCAGACAAAGTTTCCAAAGAGGACTGAGGACATGGTTTGATGGATGGGCAGTAACACTGCCTTGATTATTTCTTTTCTTTTACTATTGGTATTATTACCTATGTAATGTGTTTTTCTTTAATTACTAGAACCAAAGAAAAAAACAATAATGTGATAGTTTATTTTTAATTAGGAACAGTAACAAATTAGGAAACATTTCTGTTCTTGTAAAGAACCATATTACAATTGGAAAGATACAAAGAGAAACCGAATATGTCAGTTAGCAACCAGCTGTAGAAACTAATGATATAACCAACAACAGTTATGTAATGAACAACTGCTTTTGTAAACAGAATTATAAAAGGAGCGGAACGAACTATTGTGGGGGTTCCGACTTCGTGTAAATAGACAAGAGCAAAGATAACAGAGAAATAAATATTCTGAGCATTCATACATATATTGTGTTCAAACTGTGTGATGGTGCAGACAAACATATTAAACTAGACTGTCAAGCAGAGCGTGTTTCAGGTGTGTATTAAGAAGAGCGATAACGTGCTAGAGGAAGCAACAAAACCAAGCACACACAACCGAACCCCAGGTATGCAATATAACACACAGGCCTTGTCATTCATAAAATTACAGTTCCATATAAATAAGCTATATAGCCGGATAGGTACATTACGCATATAAAATCCCTGTATAAGTTTTCATTACATACTGTCCAAAATAGCCAAACGACTCAGGACCACAGACACGGTAAAAACCTACAGTGAACGATAATGAATTTACACCAAGGCTCAACATCGTAATACAATTCGAGAACAATGAAGGACCGACTCGAGAACAGAACATCCTAGGGTCTGCACACAAGTCCGACCTCGAGGGTCAAAGAAACCCAAGTAAACAACTACCAAACAGCAAAGAGAAAGAGCTACCCGAAATTGCAGACTGTCGAGGACATGATGAAGGCCACCGTGCACAGTCCTACCTGCAAGGAAATGAGTATGGAGAGGTAGTTAGGCCGGCAGCACATACAGACGAAGAAAATATAATAAAGAAATAAGAACACAAAACAAAACCCGAAGTCAAAGTTTACCTGTCCACGGTGCCAGGACCTCCAACCGACCCAGACGAAACACCTGCCCACGAAGGAGTCGCGACATAAGTAACAGAAAAAGGAGCGTATAAATTAATCTGGCATAGAACATTAACTTACCAGGGTTGCTTGCGGAATTGCCAGCTGAGAACGCCGTCACCAGACCATCAAGAGCAGAGCAGACACTAGGAAAAACCGTTGCAGAAGAGCACGAGCGTTACAAGGGGAATAAATTTACAACAGCAAGGAAACAAACCCCAAATCATTCACAGGCATCCACGAATTGCATAGGTATAGAAACCAAAAAGAGCTCCAAGGAAAACGACTGAAGATGAACCAGAATAGCCATTGAGACCCTAACCGCACAGCAACGTTTCAGAACTTACCATTATAACTAGCAGATGCCGGAGGAACAGGAAATGTCGAGCATATAGCCATAACCACTGTTAGAAGGGCAGTTGGGTATCGAACAAGTGGACCGAACCATCAAGAAACAGGCAGCATCATAACCCACAGACAACAACCGGAGGTCTCAGACTCGCAGAGCGGAAGAGGAATACCAACACTCGGGACCAGCTAAAGTGAATAGGCGCGAAGGGTCGAGAACCCTAAACCCTCAAACCCTTGTGAAATTTCCGAGGTAGATAACTGTCGAGTGGAGGTGAGACTGAAGTACTACCTCATTTAAAACAAATCCTTAAGTACCGATTGCGCATTGATTCATACAATCAAACAATCAATCAACATATCATAACCCTTGCCACGGTGTAATACACATCAGCAGACGGAAAGCTAGGATCACGTGGGTTGGCCCCATCAAGTGGTATCAGAGCAGTTTTTTTTTAGAAATAGAAGAGGATGGAAGAGGTGCAAGCACCAAGACGAGGACGTGGGAGAGGTGGACGCCGAGGAGAAGATGAAGGATTGAGAGAGCATGTTAGAGTTCTTACAGCTCGTTTGGAAGCAGTGGAGGCGGGTAGGCGAAGAGACCCGAAACTTGGAGATGACAGTGAGGAGGAAGTGGTAACTGCTACATACGGGTCAGACGAAGAAGCTCCAGAATTGAGACTACTGCGTTCAATATTATTGGCCAGCAGCAAACCCAAAACAGAGATTTCTAGTTACGATGGCAGTCTGTCCGTAGATGTCCTGTTGGACTGGATAAGCGAACTAGATAAATATTTCGAAAATGAGGAAGTCAGTGAGGATAGAAGAGTTAGGTTCGCTGCAACTAAGTTAAAGGGACACGCCCTCTTGTGGTGGGACAATGTCCAAGCGGACAGAAAAAGGATGAACAAATTGCCGATACGAAAATGGTCAAGAATGGTGGCAAAATTGAAGGGCAGATTTCTGCCGAAAGACTAGCAGGTTGAACTATATCGGCGAGTACAGAATTTGAGACAGAAGGGTATGACTGTCAAAGAGTACATAGAAGAGTTTTACCGAGTGAATTTACGTGCTGGTTATATGGATGATACTCCAGAAAAAACAGCGAGGTACGTAAATGGCTTAAGGATGGAAATATTGGATGAAATCAGTATTCTTTCTCCCCGAAATATTGAAGAAGCCTTTCAGAGTGCTGTGAAGGCTGAAGAGAAAATCAATCGAAAACAAAATAACAGGAGAGGGAGAGGGAATGGCAGAGGTCGGGGACAGTCCTACGGCAGAGGAAGGACCGCTGCAAACAGCGAAGAAGGCAGTAGTTCTAAAACTTCGGGGACAGCAGAGAAAGGAGAAAGCACCAGAGGAGGTCGGTCATATCAGTGAGGATGAGGGAATGGCTGCGGAAGAGGGACTAGTGTCCAGTGCTACAGGTGCCATAAATGGGGGCACCGATCCTTTGAATGTCCAGAAGTTGAACAGGCAGGTCAGAGGGGAACACTTATGGCACAGCCTGAAGAAGCTGAAGCACAACCCCGGGAGGTGGAAGACATGGCGGAAACAGGAGAAGCTTTGATTTTAAATAAAGTGCTGTTAAAACCAACCAAGGAGGTGGTTGAACCAACACAGCGGAAAGCATTGTTCCGGATAGTCTGTAAATCGCATGGGAAGTGCTGCAAATTGATAATAGACAGCAGAAGTACGGATAACTTGGTTGCCACTGAGATGGTGGAAAAGCTGGGGTTGAAGCGGCTGAAGCACCCCACACCTTACAAGGTGTCGTGGCTACAGAAGGGCCACCAGCTGTTAGTTGATGAACAATGCGAGGTAGAGTTTTACATTGGCAAGTACCACGATACAGTGGTCTGCGATATTATGCCAATGGACGTGTGCCATATACTGCTTGGAAGACCATGGCAGTATGATCGGAAGGTGACACACGATGGAAAGACCAATTGTTATAAATTTACAAAGGATGGGGTTAAACACACACTTGTACCCATCAAAGAGGAAGACACAGCAGAATCAAGTGGAACAAAGGCACTGTTAATTGGAGGAAAACAATTTGTGAAACAGGTAGAGGAAAATGAAGTTAATTTTGCAGTTGTGAGGAGGATGAAGCCAGTGTTGCTGAACTTGGAAAAATCAGAACTGCCTAAGGAAATACAGGAGCTATTGGAAGAATTCCAAGATATTGCGGCTGATGAGTTGCCTGATAAATTGCCTCCCAAAAGGAGTATGAGCCATCACATTGATTTTATACCAGGGTCAAGCTTGCCAAATAAGGCAACGTACAGAATGAGTCTGAAGGACAATGAAGAAGTACGCAAACAAGTGTAGGAGTTGTTGGATAAGGGACTAATCAGAGAGAGCCTGAGCCCCTGTGCAGTACCAACAATACTTGCACCCAAGAAAGGTGGAGAATGGTGAATGTGTACCGATTCGCGGGCTATGAACAAAATTACGATTCGATACAGGTTTCCCTTGCCCAGAATGGACGACATGATGGACTGTCTTAGTGGGGTAGCTTATTTTACAAAAATAGATATGAAAAGTGGGTACCATCAGATTAGAATTAGAGAGGGAGACGAGTGGAAAACAACCTTCAAAACCAATGAGGGGTTGTATGAATGGCTGGTCATGCCATTTGGGTTGAGTAACGCTCCAAGTACTTTTATGAGACTGATGAATGAAATGTTAAAGGAATTTATTGGAAAATTCGTGATAGTCTACCTGGATGATATTTTAATTTTCAGCAGGACGAAAAGAGAGCACCTTCAGCATATTCGAAGGGTATTCGAGAAGCTGTAGCAGAACAAGCTGCTGATAAATTTGAAGAAGTGCACTTTCTTGCAGAAGGAGCTGATATATCTGGGATTTGTAGTTGCGGAGAACGAGTTAAAGATGGACCCAGAAAAGATTGCAGCAATCATAAGTTGGCCATCACCTAAGAGTTTGTTTGAGGTTCGTTGTGATGCAAGCGGGACAACTATTGGCGTTGTGCTCAGTCAAGAGGACAGACCAGTGGCGTTTTTTAGTGAAAAACTAAATGAGAGTCGGAAAAAGTATTCGTCATATGACAAAGAGTTCTATGCAGTAGTCCAAGCTTTAAAACATTGGAGACACTACCTACTAGGCAATGAGTTCGTCTTGTTCTCTGATAATTCAACATTACAATATGTAACGCAGCAGCACAAATTGAACCATAAGCATGCCAAGTGGGTAGAATACTTGCAAAGTTTTACTTTTTTGTTAAAACACATAAGTGGGCAAGCCAACAAAGTGGTGGATGCTCTAAGCAGAAGAGCCTTGCTCTTACAAGAAAGTGGCATACAGGTGATGGGATTTGAGTATCTGAAGGATTTGTACCAGATGGACGCGGACTTCAAGGAAGCTTTTGAAGCATGCCAAAATCCCGTATTAAGGAATACAAGCCCATGGCTAGATTTCAATTTACAGGAAGGATTATTATTTCGAGGTGGACAGCTATGTATTCCAGACTGTTCGATGAGGGAAAATTTAGTAAGAGAGAAACATAGTGGCGGACTAGCGAGACATTTTGGCATCGATAAAACGTTGGAGCAGCTAGGACATTTTTATTATTGGCCAAAAATGAGCCGGGATGTGCAGAGATATGTAACCAGATGTAAAGTCTGCCAACTGGCGAAAGGACACAGCCAAAACACTGGATTATACACACCCCTACCTATTCCAAGTAGGCTGTGGGATTCAGTCAGTATTGATTTTTTTCTAGGATTACCTAGAACGCAGCGGGGATATGATTAAGTGATGGTGGTGGTAGACAGGTTCTCAAAAATGGCTCATTTCATTCCTTGCCGGAAAACTAGTGACGCCACAAATGTGGCACACCTGCTTTTCACGGAAGTTGTTAGATTGCATGGCTTACCCAGGACTATTGTTTCAGACAGGGATGTGAAATTCACAGGACATTTTTGGCGCACCTTGTGGAAAAATTTGGGCACGCAATTAAATTTCAGTTCTGCGTATCACCCGCAGACTGATGGACAGACAGAGGTGGTGAACATGAGCTTGGGAAACTTATTACAAAGTTTGACAGGAGAAAACTCATGATTATGGGATCGAGCTCTTGCCCAGGCAGAATTCGCTTATAACGATTCGCCCAATCGGAGCACCGGATTTAGCCCATTTCAGATTTTGTATGGTATGCATCCTCGAGGGATACATGAACTACGATATTTGGGACATCTAGAACGGAGAAGTGCAGATGGGGAAGAATTCGCTGAAGCCATGAGAAAACTTCATGAAAAAGTCAAATTAAGGTTGCAGGACAATACGTAGAAATACAAACAGCACGCAGACACAAAGCGACGAGAGGTACATTTTGATGTTGGAGACGAAGTCCCTGTGCACCTGCGCCGGGAACAGTTTCCTAAGGGCATGTATAACAAGTTGAAATATAAGAAAATCGGTCCATGTAAGATTCTGCGAAAGTTTTCAGCCAATGCTTATGAAATTCAGCTGCCACCGGACATAGGCATTTCACCTATATTCAACGTGGTAGACTTGTTCCCATATCATGCCCAGGCGGAAGATGATAGTATGGTATAGCCAGAACGGGACACCCAGTTGGAGAGCAATCCTTGGAAGAGGCAGTTACCTTCGGCCCAGACCCATGAAATTGAAGGGATCCTCAGCACCCAGGTAGCCAAAAGGACGCGCAGGAAGGAGTATCTGCGTTACCTCATCAAGTGGAGAGACCGTCCAATGGAGGACAGCTCGTGGCTTGACGCGGCGCAGATTCAGAAGGCTGGTTACTCGGTGGAGGAGCTCATGGAACAGAGCCATGAGTTCTCTTCTACCCCGGGAGCCTGATGCAGGAGCATCTAGTCAACAGGGTAGAGTCAGAGAGAAGGCAGACAAAGTTTCCAAAGAGGACTGAGGACATGGTTTGATGGATGGGTAGTAACACTGCCTTGGTTATTTCTTTTCTTTTACTATTGGTATTATTACCTATGTAATGTGTTTTTTTTAATTACTAGAACCAAAGAAAAAAACAATAATGTGATAGTTTATTTTTAATTAGGAACAGTAACAAATTAGGAAACATTTCTGTTCTTGTAAAGAACCATATTATGATTGGAAAGATACAAAGAGAAACCGAATATGTCAGTTAGCAACCAGCTGTAGAAACTAATGATATAACCAACAACAGTTATGTAATGAACAACTGCTTTTGTAAACAGAATTATAAAAGGAGCGGAACGACCCATTGCGGGGGTTCCAACTTCGTGCAAACAGACAAGAGCAGAGATAACAGAGAAATAAATATTCTGAGCATTCATACATATATTGTGTTCAAACTGTGTGATGGTGCAGACAAACATATTAAAATAGACTGTCAAGCAGAGCGTGTTTCAGGTGTGTATTAAGAAGAGCGATAACGTGCTAGAGGAAGCAACAAAACCAAGCACACACAACCGAACCCCAGGTATGCAATATAACACACAGGCCTTGTCGTTCATAAAATTACAGTTCCATATAAATAAGCTATATAACCGGATAGGTACATTACGCATATAAAATCCCTGTATAAGTTTTCATTACATACTGTCCAAAATAGCCAAACGACTCAAGACCACAGACACGGTAAAAACCTACAGTGAACGATAATGAATTTACACCAAGGCTCAACATCGTAATACAATTCGAGAACAATGAAAGATCGACTCGAGAACAGAACAACCTATGGTCTGCACACAAGTCCAACCTCGAGGGTCGAAGAAACCCAAGTAAACAACTACCAAACAGCAAAGAGAAAGAGCTACCCGAAATTGCAGACTGCCGAGGACATGATGAAGGCCACCGTGCACAGTCCTCCCTGCAAGGAAATGAGTATGGCGAGGTAGTTAGGCCGGCAGCACATACAGACGAAGAAAATATAATAAAGAAATAAGAACACAAAACAAAACCCGAAGTCGAAGTTTACCTATCCACGGTGCCAGGACCTCCAACCGACCCAGACGAAACACCTGCCCATGAAGGAGCCGCGACAAAAGTAACAGAAAAAGGAGCGTATAAATTAATCTGGCATAGAACATTAACTTACCAGGGTTGCTTGCGGAATTTCCAGCTGAGAACGCCGTCACCAGACCATCAAGAGCATAGCAGACACCAGGAAAAACCGTTGCAGAAAAGCACGAGTGTTACAAGGGGAATAAATTTACAACAGCAAGGAAACAAACCCCAAATCATTCACAGGCATCCATGAATTACATAGGTACAGAAACCAAAAAGAGCTCCAAGGAAAACGACTGAAGACGAACCAGAATAGCCATTGAGACCCTAACCGCACAACAACGTTTCAGAACTTACCATTATAACTAGCAGATGCTGGAGGAACAAGAAATGTCGAGCATATAGCCATAACCACTGTTAGAAGGGCAGCTGGGTATCGAACCAGTGGACCGAACCATCCAGAAACAGGAAGCATCATAACCCACAGACAACAACCGGAGGTCTCAGACTCGCAGAGCAGAAGAGGAATACCAACACTCGGGACCAGCTAAAGTGAATAGGCGCGAAGGGTCGAGAACCCTAAACCCTCAAACCCTTGTGAAATTTCTGAGGCAGACAGCTATCGAGTGGAGGTGAGACTGAGGTACTATCTCATTTAAAACAAATCCTTAAGTACCGATTGCGCATTGATTCATACAATCAAACAATCAATCAACATATCATAACCCTTGCCACGGTGTAATACACATCAGCAGACGGAAAGCTGGGATCACGTGGGTTGGCCCCATCAATATATATATATATATAGATATAGATATAATTTTGGTAAAAGTATGGTGGTTTTAATCATGCTGAGAGAAGCACTATTAACTATTTGAACCCTTAACCTTGTTTACCAAAACACAACATTTTATAGTAGTATAATTATTAAATATAGAGAATGATGGTTTATTGGATAGAAAAAGATAAAGTAGAAATGAACACTATGAACCCTGAGTTTTAGAACACCAAGAGACCCTCAATCAAACACTAAATTAGATACCTTATTTTCACAGATAAAATAAATAGTAGAAAAAAATCACATCCTATAAAGAAGAGATGAACTAAACTCACAATAAAAGAGAATTCAGTTGAAAATAAAGGATTCAATAAATATGGGAATATAGTAAGAAGAAAATTAGAAGGTTGGACATGATAACTAGTCTAAAAGAAGTTAGAATAAAAAAGAATAACAAAGGACAAAAAGATAAGCAATTCAAATTAAATAAATAATGGAATTTGAGTAAGTAGTTATCCAATTTATAATAAAAGAGATAGGAATGGGGAAACAACAAAAGTAGATCTTAGTCATATAATAAATTGATATTGGACCTAGAGTTTGATTATAGTGACTTCATATATTAAATTATCTAAAACAAAAAATCAAAAGAAAGAAAATTACAATTAACAATGTCAATGGAGGGAAAATCAAAGTTAGAATTGAGAGTGCCTCAATATAAACAAAGTGAAAGATAAATCTAATAACATTATTTATGGAAATAGAAACGATTTCAAATTTGATGACTATGTTGATAGTGGAAGAGATGAAGCCAAAATTAAAAAATTATTTAATGGAAAATGAAAAAAATGTTCATGTCCATGACCCATTCAAGGATAGGAAAATTATATTAACAACAATAATACCATTAATGTAGAAAGGAATGAAATCCCCCTAAACGAGGTGTGAAGGGATGCGAGACCCCCATGAGGATCACCGTTATGATTAAAAAAGTGTGGAGCAAGGCAAGTGGGTGGCCCACCGAATGCAACCACATGCTCAAGGTAGTTAAGGGGCTGACAAACCATAACCAAGTGGAAAAGAGGATTGTGGGCGCGGTAATTCGGGTTTTACAAGTGGTAAGTCTAGTGGTAAGCTTGGCATTCTGCAAGCAAACATTCTGGTTTCACCTCAAGAGATGTGGTAAGGTGGTGAAGGTAGCTCGTGGGACTACAGACCTGCGCCATAGGCAAAGAACCCACGATGAAAGCAAAGGCGCGAAAACATATATCCAATACAATATTGCTTGTTACATATACGATACAATACGATACAAGGCTCAGTTCATATTGCTTGTTACAATACGATATATCCTAGTTTATGAAATGGTAATATTGTTGCAAGGCTTGAAGCCGAAATGACAAGGTTTGGTGATGATAGTGCATGGATTAATTGGGATTGGTTTAAATCTGTCTCTGTTAGTGTCTGGAATGTCAATTTCAATCTTTTATGGAAATTTGTTGGTTCATATGGGCATGTATGGGGAGTCGGGGCCTACATTTAGAAATTTGTCTATAAAATATGTTAATGAATCTTGTAGTTCTAGGTGTTTGAGGCCTGGATGGGTCTGGGGTCTGTTAGAGAGTCGGACATCTTCTAGAAGTCTCCTAGCCTAGAGGGGCATGTATGGAGAGTTGGGGTCATCACTGAGCGTCTCATTTGTAAACTATGTGAAGACCTCATTTAATTCATGGAGTCAAAGGCTTGGTTGGGCCTGAAGTCAAATAGAGAGTCTGGAAGGAGTAAGGCATTCATGTCATTCGAAAGAAATGGAGATGATTGGGTCTTTTGCCAGCCCAAAGGCAAAGGCCAAGGATGTCAGGGTTCTTTTTTTTTTCTCATTCCCTAGAACAGGAAATGGGGAACCAAAATGGTCTCCCACAGGAAAGGGACGAGTGGTAAAACTTGCATTTGGCATTTGGACAATAAATATTTTATTGAAACATCTATGTGCACTACCCTATCAAGTCCGCCTAAATTGAAAACTCCTCTAGCTCCAGCACTACTAGTTCTCACTTCGGTGAGGGCTCAGAAGGTATCATAGTCATTGGGTGATCCAGTCTATGGTGGAATAGTGAATGCAGAGGTTAGCACGAGGAAGTGAGGGCACCATTGCGACAAAAACTAGAACAACGGGAAAGGGGAAACACCGTTAGCTTCGTCCAGAAAGCCCTAGCACAAAAAAGGAAGGAAAACAGGGGAGGAGAACATGCAAAATATCATGCATGCTTATGGCGTTAGACCCCTGGCACAAGTGAAGTCTGTCATCTCGTCATGGGAGGCGGAGTTGAACACCAAGGCGGTTGTAGAACTGATTCCAACGAAGGACTGGGAACCTTTGGTAATGGACCCTGGATACACCTGCGAAAGGATGATTCTGTTCAAACAGTCAGTCCAAATTTATTGGGTAATGAATAGATTACTAGCAAGAGCTATGTTGGAAATCGAGAATATGGATGGCCCCCAGCAAACCCAGCAATATGAACTGAGCCTCAAGGACATTTAATGAGAAATATAGGCAATACAGGTGCAACAATACCACCAGAATGTCCATCTTGGCTGCATGGAAAAATATCTACAAAGTTTGCAACAAAATGAAATTCTAGGGTCGAGTGCAAAGGACCCTGCCCTGGTAGAATCATCTGATGATTGACTACTGAGAAGTCATGAAATTTATGAAAGTTTTTGATGCTTTTTGTTGTTTTTATGATCTGGTCGAATAACATTTACATTGTCAATAGTACATATAAATGGGTGATAGATATGATAGCCTATAAAGCTTGGATAAACATACTCAAACTATTTATGTTTTGGATGGCTTATGATGTTGATCGGTGGTCAACAGACCTGATTTCCTTTGGGCACGTTGAGACCACCAAACATATGTTTTGTAACCTTCTTCACATATGATTAATAGAAAGATACTGCCAAACTAAAAAAACAAAAAAATATATAGAAAATAATGAAATCAATATTAATAAAAATAAAATAAAAATAAAATTAACTTCAATGATGTTATTGATGAAGGATTGGTTGATAATGGAAAAAATTAAATTAAAATCAATAAAACAATAATAAGTAATAATACTTATTACACCTTATCTAAATAGGTTAGAAATAACGAAAATTTGAAAAACGTAATAAACATGAAAATGCATTAATAATTAGAAATCTCATGAAATATAAGTTCGTTAAACACGGTATATTTTAGTGAGGCTACACATGAAGAGAAATTGAAAAAAATGTGACAAAATCAATGAATGATTTAAATATGGAAGATACAATGGATTAGCATAAATGGTGTGCATATTGCTAACACAAGTGCATAAGAGAGGAAAGGAGAATGTACAATTACTACAGTTTCATATACATGTAATTCTCATAATTCCTTCTTCCAAAATATTAGAAATTTGGAAGAAGTGTATGCAATATTTATTATAAGTATTTGCATGGCAAATGATATTTTGGCAAATGTTGAGCTCTATCATCATACAATTGGATTGTTTAAGGATGGTAAGGTGCTAACTAAAGTAAACAAATGCAATTTCATTGGTGGAGGGATTCATTATTTAATAGTGGTTGATAATAGTTATCCTCATAATTTAGTGCGGAGATATAGTTACTTTAATTAACAATGTTGGTAACGAATCGCAAGATTGGCCCTTAAGGGCCAAGCTGGTCAAAATCCCATCTCTCTTTGTATTAATATACTAATTTGTCTTCAAAATAAGCTTAAACTCACCATCAATCTATACAAATGACAATACTTTTATTTGAAGTATATATTTACAAAGAGACAATATTATTATTGGAAGGATATTTAGTTTATTATAAGTTAGTTCCAAATTATGAAGCAATCCATTAAAACATATTTTTCTAATTAATTAATTGGATGTGAGGCTAATATGTAAATATTATATTATTAAAAGACCAAAACAAAATAAAAATAAAAATTATATTTTGTTATTTCTTAATACATAGAAGAGTCTATCTAATGTGGAACTTGTGAACTTATAGGAAAGTGGAAAAGATTAATGTTATATTTTAAGATATTGCTTTTAAAAGAATGTGGTAAATGCATATAATGAGATTACAAAAGAAACGAGCACATTTCGATGTTTTCTGGTTCAAAACAAACAATTTTAATATATAGTTAAACAAAACTAAGATAGTATTTCAATTTTTCATGGAAGAAATTTACAAAGTAAACTTGATAGAAGGTGACAAAAATTTAGAATATAAATGCACAAAATCAATAATTCATCTAGGGTTAATCAAAATGCCTCCTGCACCTTCCACCTTTGGATAATGTTTCAAAGTTCCATCAAAGCACATAATATATGAGGATTGGGATTTCATCCAGTAATGAAACTAAGTCAATTTCCTCCTGCACCTTCCACCTCTGGATAATGTTTCAATGTTCCATCAAAGCACATAATATATGAGGATTGGGATTTCATCCAGTAGTGAAACTAAGTCAATTTCAATTGAATTTTTCTAGCCTGATTTAACACTAATTTGAATTGATGAGGATGGATGAAGAGTAAATTTTTGAAACCAAGTTTCATCCAACTTATCAAATTCTTAAGAATTTGGAAATTTGAGTCGGTAGGAGTTAACGCGTTCATACAAAAGTGTTATTTCCTCAACATAAAAGTCCCCATGGACCATCTAATTATTATGGAAGATGGCTCAATTTCATGCTAAACAAACCTTTTAACAAATAAACTTTGGCCCAACAAGACAAACTCTTTTGAATGGAGGTTTGTTTTGAAAGGACCCTATATAATGATTTTTCTAGGTATCAAAGAGCTATGACCAAGACAGTGGCCACTAAAATCTACAATCAATTCCTTGCAATATAAATTTCCAAACCAACCTAGTGAAATTGCATTCCAAAAGAAGGTGAAGAGAAGATTCATCAAAATAACAACACAATATGCATCTTGATGAGCCATAAATGCCTATTTTACACAATTTTTTAGTTGTGAGGACCTTCTCACAAACCAAATGCCAAAAAAAAATGTTTATTTTTGGAATTCCATCTTTTAACAACTCTTTTTAAACCCCAAGTTTTGTAATTGTAATTAAGACAAATGATGCTAGAAATAACCATCATGAACATCTTGACAAACTTTCATTTATGTAATATGCATTTTATTTAATATATTGCTAAAGATGAAGAAAAGAGAAACCAACATGGATCTTAATGCTTGAGGGAAGCTATATGGGGGATTGGGAATTTTCCTAATGTACCTAAATTAATGTTTTATTTTTTGGTTTGGTAGTTGAATTACCTAATTTCCAACAATTATGAGAAATAATGGGGACGTGTACTAGAATACTCTAGGATTATGGGATACACACCCATTTTGAAGACTCCAAGTTGACCATGAAACTTGGGTAGTGAATTGAAAATCCCGTACTAACCAAAATGCATACAATTGGGCAATAGAGTGCAAGCAGAGAGAGAGAGAGAGAGAGAGAGAGAGAGAGAGAGAGAGAGAGAGAGAGAGAGAGAGAGAAATGCATGCAAGTGAACTAAGAGAGAACTTGTGAGCACAAGGTAGAACCATACAAGGGGATAAAAATATGACCTTGAGCATCAGGGGGGTGGTAACATAGAACCATCTAAGCCACAACAAACCTATGTGGAGTTGTGAACTCATTTAATTGGACAATGAAACAATGTGGAAGGCTTCAAACTTAGCTAGAGGCCAAAGGGTTTCACTGAATAGTCTAATTGAATTAACACATAAGGAACTAAGAAAAAGGTAGGATTGAGGGACTAAAAGACCAATGAAGGATTCCATTTGTGCTTTGTAGCCCATAGTGGCCATATTGTGAGTGTTAATAGGCCTAGTTTTAGTAGTTGAAAGGTTGAATGTTGATTACTTGTATTTGAAAGAGAGTGGACTTCATGCCCTCTATCTTGACTTAATAATTTTGAATCATGAATAAATCTTCCTCTTAAGGAATCAAATCTAGCTCAGGGGTGGCCAGTTGTAAGAAATATCTAGTGTAGTTGTTCCTATGGTTGGGTGGAGAGTGGCTCTCCCTTCTTCAATTTCCAACAAGGTTAAGTAAAACATATAAGTATATGTATTTTCTTTGTTAATGAAATTAAATTATTGTTTAGAATTTTATGATAATGGTTATGTTGGATTTCTAAGTGTGTATGCAATGATTAGATGAAATCCATGGTGTATGGTGTTTCGTTAATCAATGTCAATTCATTTACTAAGGAATGTTGTAGGAAAAATAATTCACATAAGTATG
Source organism: Pinus taeda (assembly GCA_000404065.3). Taxonomy (NCBI): domain Eukaryota; kingdom Viridiplantae; phylum Streptophyta; class Pinopsida; order Pinales; family Pinaceae; genus Pinus; species Pinus taeda. Next base: position 4,569 of record APFE031120379.1, on the reverse strand, counting down.
TTCCTTGTGTTAAATATGAGTTGTACAATATGGTAGAGTGTAATGCATAAGTTGAGTTGAGCCTATGGTTATTCTTATAATTATGTTAGTATATCTAGCCATTTATGGGCCAGTAGAGAGATTGAACAAATACATTGTACTATGGAATTAAATTAAGAATATTGGAAGGTTTTCCTTCATTGGAAACATTGAAGAAGGGTTGTTAAGGAATTGTTGTGAATGTTTTGAATGAAAAGTCCATATTTGTCGTTTAGGAGTTATGGGGACCTGGCTTACTCATGTGTTAAGCCAAACAATTGGTTCTTTTATTTTGCAAGGTTCTAGAGTTTATATTTGTAGCTTATAATCCTCAATAGTGTGAAAAATGTCATCGCAATTGGGGATCAAAAGGAGGGTTTGGAAATTTTCCATCTCATGGCTTTCTTTTATGGAAATGCTATGCTAAGGGAATTGTGTTGGAATCCTTCATAGGCTAAATTTAAGACCTTTGCATTCTTAGAATTATTTTTGCTATATATCTTCCCCAATTAGAGTCATTTTTAGTCCTTTGAAATAGGATTAGGCACTAAGCGAAAGTTTAGATATCTAGGGATTAGTTCCCCTGTTTTCAAATTGATTTGGACATTTGGGTATTGGGTACTTTTTATCCCAACACCTAGTCATATGATTCATCCTGGAGATGTGAATAAGAGATAGTTGTAAGAGGGACTATGTGTGAATTCCATTAATTGGATCAACCTTAAGCCATCATAGTAAGTTCTTAAGCTATCCTAGTGGTTGGTGGCCTAGTTAATAAATTGTTAATTGAAGGGTCCTTCTGGCTTCCATCAAGTGGAATCCATTAACTGAAATGGCATAGACTTGCAGTGTCACTTTCTTATTTTTCTAGTGGTCGGTAACCTAGTTGACAGAACCTTTAGTTAATGGAGACATGAAATGAAGGTCCATTAAGTATCAGAGGACCAAATGTTAGATTTTGTCAGTAGTATGAAACCCTAGATCCAGATTCTATCAAGATCTATATTGGGATTTGAATATGTCATATTATTAAATATATAAAGTATCCATTCATAAGTCATAATCCCACATTTATGACACTTTCCATAGTAATTATACCACCAACGTCTGCTAAATGCATCTCTTCCACCTTGTGGTTAATTATGATGGATTTCTTATATTTTTAATGATTAAAAATGTATTTAATATGGTTTTATCAATGATGGTTTACTCATGTGGTTATGTGACCAAGAAGCATGTTTGAATATGAAAATTTATATTTATCTTCCAGCTCAGTACCAATCTAGTAGTTCGGTACTAGCTTCTGCACCTGCATGGATGGAGAAAAAGTAAAAATGATCAAATATGTTTTTGTTTCTCAAATCATGACAAATTAGATTCCACATGAGATTAATATATTGGTACATGCCTTGGAATCTACCTAGCTCAGACATGTGGGATCCTAGCACATGATTTAAACTACAACAAAAAATACGTAACAATTTTGAAACTACAATGTTTTGCCTCAATTTTTGTGGATATGGTGGTGAATCTAAAGAATGTGGAAAATGGGTTTTTGTACAACATATCAACTTACTTGGATATTAAATCATTTCAAAAAATTCAACATGGTTTCAAATTTATAGATGGTTTTTCGAAGAATATTTGTACAAAATTTATGAAAAAACCCATATTGGAAAAAGTATCTAGACAATCCACTTGAAGCACAATTTACGAGACCATGGAATTGAATGAGGAAATTCTAAGACATGATTTTGTTGATAATATGGTAAATTAGGTTCCATAGAAACAACTATCCAAAATACAACATGGTCAAGGAGATCATGTTGGTAACACCAATTTGTATAAAATTATAAAAAAACCAAATCTCTGAGATTTTCCTCTAAAGTTGTAAATTTGGTTTCAAAGGTTAGGGGATTGGATTGTGTCCTTACTCATTGGTTTTTATGTATAAATAGAGCCACATAGGATTGAGAAATGGGAATATTATTGTGACACCATTTTATCACATAAAAAATCTCTTTAAACTATTATACTTTGTTGAGGCCTGAGGGTAATAAAGTTGCAATTTTGATGATCTATTGATTTTTTTAGAAAAGCATATGATTTTTCATCTACCTTTTTGGTGTTGGCAAGGGCCCACTATCTCCAACATTGGTATGATTTCTTGTATTATTTTCGTTTTAGATAATAAATAACTATAAGTATTGTTTTCAAATTTTTTGTACTTAGTTGTTGTGTATAAATTTAGATCTTGTATATTGGCTTAATATATATTATTTATCTGATTTCTTGTTTTGTATCATCATAAGTAACTTGGATTTTTATATAGGAATTCAACCATACTCTGTTTTAGCGTCTCCTGTACCTGTTAGTGAAATCATTGGTTCAGTACCTATTTCAGTACCTGCATATGGGATATGTTGAGATATGTTAGAAAATTATATATTACAGAGCAATGGAACACATAGAATATTACAGAAATATAAACAAAGAAAACACATAAAACTAGAGATACACAAATATACATGGTTCACCCAGTTTGGGCTATGTCCACCCCGAACAACCAGTCCTTCCTTTCTATTATCTAGCAAAATGAAGAGACACAACCTACAACAGATCCGCTGTAATATCCTCTATTTCTCTCACTGTCTCACCTCTCTGTTTCTCGCTTGAAGAATACACACCTATTACACAGACTCAATACAATGCCCTCATACAAAGAGAGGGGTTTCCTTCTAGGGCAAAAAACCCTAAACTAAACATAATTTATACCGTCAGATCATCCGCCTAATGAACATCGCAGATTGAAAACAAATTACTATACTTTTACAAGGAAATTTTACCTCTGCTTTTAACTTTGGGGGCGCTGCCTACGAAACCCCCGTCGGGGGACCGCTGGCCCCCGGACCCCCTAGCCGGGGGGGATCGGCCCCCCCGAACCCCCGCAGGGGGGACAAGTCCCCCCCGTACCGCCCCACGTGGAGGGGTGTAAAAACTTCCTGGGGTATACATCCAGCTGAAACAAAGACCTCTAAACAATCATGCTCCATACTCAACAATCTCCCACTTGGAGAATGATTGTAGAAACTCCACTGCTGCTTCATTTGCTCTACAATGGCTCCTCTTTAGACCTGGCTATTTCTCATCTTCATCGTCATCCTTGAAGACCAATTGAAAATGAGAAAATTCTCAATTTCTCCCTGGTTACACCTTTTGTTAGCATATCTGTAGGATTCTGGTTAGTGTGTATCTTTTCCAGCTTCAACTCTCCATCTTCCAACACTGATCATATGAAATGGTACTTGGGCTGTATGTGTTTAGTCTTGGAATGAAATGTTGACTTCTTTGCAGGATTAATGGCACTTTGGCTATCATTGTATAACGTGCCCATATCATGCTCCTTACCCAATTCACCCATAAACCTTTGTAACCAAATAATTTATTTACTAGCCTCTGTAGCAACAACATACTCTGCTTCCACTGTTGAAAGTGCAACAACACTTTGGATTTTTTAAACCCAACTGACAGCTGTTCCACCTACAGTAAATACATATCCTGTAGTGCTCCTCCTGTTATCTCTGTCACCTGCCATATCTGCATCAACATATCACTATAGAGAAATGTTTGAACCACCAAAGCATAATGCTTGAT
>APFE031120360.1:3605-17008 GCA_000404065.3 Pinus taeda | reverse complement strand
AAATAAAGAGAATGTTTGAAGCAGGTATCATTGCACCCATCAGATTCTCTGAATGGGTGTCTAACTTAGTTCCCACTAGGAAAAAAACAGGAGAGATAAGACTGTGTGTGGAATTGAGAAATTTAAACCAAGTCTCTCTAAAAGACCACTACCCGTTGCCCAAAATGGACCATATCATGCAAAGAGTAGTGGGTTCCTCTAGAATTTCTTTACTAGATGGATTTTCAGGATTTAATCAAATACTTGTTCACTCGGATGACCAGGACAAGACAACTTTTACCACACCATGGGGAACATTTAAGTACGTTAAGATGCCTTTTGGGCTAAAAAACGCTGGTGCTACCTTTCAAAGGGCAATGGATATTGCATTTTCTAAGGAGATACATGATTTCTTCGTAGTTTACCTTGATGACCTGACCCCATTCTCCAAATCTGACCAAGAGCACCTTAAGCACTTAAGGCAAATTTTCATGACATGCAGGAAATATAGCATTTCCTTGAATCCTAAGAAGTCCCTGTTTGCCCTTGAGGAAGGCAAGCTTCTAGGGCATATAATATCAAAAGATGGGATTAGAATTGACCCGGAAAGAATTCAAGCCATCCTTCAAATCCCTTATCCAAGAAACATAAAAGAACTGTAAGCATTCCTTGGAAAGATCAATTTCCTAAGGAGATTTATCCCAAATCTAGCCGAGCTAATAAGGCTATTGAGCAACATGTTGAAAAAGGATTCCAAGGTAAAATGGTATCTTGAAACCAAGCAAGCTTTTGAGAGTATAAAAACTTCCCTAACTCAAACGCCTGTCCTCACCAGTCCTCAATTCGACAGGGATTTTATCATTTTTTCCTTCGCATCTGAACACACTATAGCTATTGTCCTTCTGCAGAAAGATGATCAGGGAAACGAAAAGCCAATTGCTTTCTTTAGCCGAGCTTTGAGAGACGCACCCTTGAAATATCAAATTATGGAAAAGCAGGCCTATGCCCTGGTCAAAGCCATCAAAGATTTCAGAATTTACATCCTATACTCCCACGTGATTGCCTATGTCCCTAACGTTGTTGTAAAGGATATACTAACTCAAGAGGGATTAGAAGGCAAAAGAGGCAAGTGGATTGCTAGCATCCTTGAATACGACATTGAAATAAAGCCCACCAATCTCATAAAACGACAAGGGTTAGCCAAACTAATGTCCGAAACAAACTTCCAAGCATTAGACATTAATCAACTCGACAATGAACCAGAGCTGGCGACTCCACAGATTAGTGAAACCTTCATGCAATCCCCATGGTATGCTGATATTTGCTTTGTATTGTTAAACCTGTGTGCTCCCCCAGGATTGTCCAAAACCAAGAAAATATTTTTAAGGATGAAATCATCAAAAATTTGTGTCATAGATGGTGCTTTGTTTTGGAAAAATCATGAAGGTATTTTTCTTAATTGTTTGACTATAAATGAAACTAACAGCATCATGAAATAATTCCATGCAGGGGACTATGGAGGACACTTATATTAGAAGTCCACGACTGACAAGATCTTATGGGCTGGTTATTACTGGCCCTCTCTATTTTCAGATGTAAAGAAGTTCACTGTCTCATGCCACAGATGCCAAATCTTTGAAGGGAAAAGAAAACTACTGCCCTTGCCCCTTAAGCCCATTTCAATCGAGAAACCTTTTCAACAATGGGGTCTTGACTTCATTGGAGAAATTCATCCCTCTTCCTCAGGCCAACACAAGCGGATTTTAACAGCCACCGATTATTTCACTAAGTGGATTGAAGCTATCCCATGTAGGCAAGCCAACGACTCCACCATTATCTAATTCCTTGAGAGCAATATCCTTTCTAGATTCAGATGCTCTGAGAAAATTATCACTGACAACGCTGCTGCTTTCAAATCCAAAAAAATGATCAACTTTTGCCATAAATACCACATCACCTTAGGCCACTCCACAGCTTACTACCCACAAGGTAATGGTTTGGCCGAATCTTCCAACAAAAGCCTCATCAATATCATAAAGAAACTGCTGGAGGAAAACAAAAAGAACTGGCATAAGAAGCTCACAAATGCTCTGTGGGCAGACAGACTTTCCACCAAGAAGTCCATTGGGTTGAGCCCTTATGAACTTGTATATGGCATGGAAGCCAAGTTCCCTTCATCTCTGGGCATTCCTAATATTAAATTGTTGCAAGAAATTTAGGTTGAACCGAATGACATGCAGAGAAGAGTTAATCAAACCATTCATCCTCAGCAAACCAGAGAGCAAGTCTTCGACAGAGCTCAAATATTGCAAGAAAAACTCAAAAAGATGTTTGATAAGAAGGCCAAAGCAGAGGATTTCTGGGTGGGCAGCAAAGTTCTAAGATGGGATTCACGAAGAAAAGACAAGGGAAAACACGCCAAATTCGATTTTCTGTGGAAAGGTCCATACATCATCAGTGCTGTGCAAAGCAATAATACCTATTTTCGCAAATCTCCAGATGGCAGCACAACTAAAGAAGGCCCTGTCAATGGCCGAATGCTAAAGCACTACAATGATCCATTTGATTGAAAAATAGCATACGGTGTTTTATTCTGTACATAGAATATTTGTATATACCAGTGTTTTGATTTTTTGTAAGAATCCATAATGCTAAAGCACGCAGAAGAAAGAAGGCAGTGCTTTACAGTGTATCAGCAGCACAAGTGAAGGAAAGAGTTGTTACCAGTCGAAAGGTTCAAATCAATCCAACAGTCAGAATGAAGACGTTCAAAGCAGAGCAATAACAGAAGAAACAAGGCAATTTGACCTGTTGTTCTTGGCTTCTCACAAGGAGAAGCCATCCCCAAGTGGAGCCACTGTTAGCCTCTTGCTGTAGCAGGTTACTCATATTTCATGATTGACATTTTACAGACAAAATATGTCATAATTTGCGTGCTGCAATGCTCCATATTTGCTAAGCAGTCACCAAGCAAAGAAGGCTACTCAGAGTTCATCTAACTGCTTTTCCAAATTTTGAGAAGTTATTCCAGTTTTGTACAATTTTTCAGCTAAAGGGAGGTCCAAATAGCTTAATCTTGGTCTCCCTAGGTTTCAATTTCCTGTTTTAGAATATAAAGAATGAAAATATGTCCAAACAGCTTAATCTTGGCATATTCTTAGATAGGTAGAGAAATAAAGGAGCCCAACTGCTTAATCTGGGCCCTTGGATGAAATAAGGGTAGCTTGTAGATAGAAAATCATAAAGAAAAAAATTTGAAATGCTGGGTCTGCAAGTCTAAGTGCACCCAAACCAAAAGAAGAAAAAATGTTAGGTAACTAGGCCGGGTAGGTAGTTTTGAGGTTGCAGAATCTTGATGTCTGTCCCTATTTTAAAGTATGATCTACACTTAGATCACAATCATCAAGCATTTCTATTTTGAAGAAGCTCAAACCAGGCGTAACTAACTTCCCTTGCTCCATCTTTCCAAAATCATTAACTAATTTCCCCAAAAGAGGTCAAGAGCTGCTTGACATCTCTTAATTCCATCATTTTCAATGTCATTTAGCCTAGGTGAAGTTCTGCTTCACTCAAGGAAGGATCCATACTTTCTCTATAAAATTCTATCTCCCCTTTTCAAGCCTAAGATTTCTGAAACTTAGCGCTTTCTTACCATCTCCATATTAACTACTAACATTATTATTTAACTCCCTATATTTTCCCCATCCCCCTACTAAAACTATGTAAATGATCCCTTATATAAATATCCCTCCCCCTGGTTGAAAAATAACCATAAGTACCCCTGGAAATTGCTCAGTTTGTCTGAAACTTGGCAAGAGCCCTCATGCTTCCCCTTCAAACCATCTTCCGATGCAATAGACTCCTTCCAAAGTATAAAATCCCTTTTTAGGTTATCGGACCCCTTCCGAGGCCTCAAGTGCTCTTCTGACGCACATACTCACTCCTTCCGACCGCAATAGACCCTTGCCGATTTCCTTAACGCTCTGTAGATCCTAGTGAGCCATCTTGCATCGCCATATCGCAATATTTTTCACCACATAGTTATGCCCCATCCTTTGTTGCCCGATGCGATATCGCGATATCGGCGATCGACAGTCGCAAGCATCGCATTCCCAAAACAAATACCTTCTCGTTCCCCGCCGATGCGGTATTGCGATCGCATCGGAAGAAGTTCATCGCATCATATTAAAGTATGAGTCACCCTGACACGTCACCTGGCTGACATCATCTACCGTACTCCTGACGTCATGCTGATGTTAGCAGCCAGAAAACCGAAAATTCGCGCAAGAGGAAAAATCATGCTTCGGAGCTCCGGAACAAGAAATGGAGGCAGTTTTCGATGCGCGATTAGCGCGAAGTGCTAATCGTGCATCACTAGAGAAAATGAGTGATATTGGGGAATCTTTAGGGAATCTTTTGATTCCTTGGCCCGTTTTGCACCGAAAAGGCCCGAAATTGCCCGATTTTGCCAAATTAAACCGATTTGAAGACAGGAAGAGACTAGAGAGAGAGATTAAAGAGTATCAGATCAAATCAACAAGGAAAAATCATGTCAAAGAGTATCAGCAAGCGGCGAAGACCATCAATGTAGCGGCAAAGAGTATCAGCGAAGATCTTAACAGCGGCCCAAAGCAGGAGAAATTTAATACCTTCCAGCAAAGTCAAAAAAGAGGGCGAGGCCACTCAAAACTCTCAAATCATGGTTATTGCACATTTAACTCGCACCAGAACAAAACTACATATCCCAAAGCACAGTTATTCCAGCAGTACTGCATCGAGCCTCCAAGGACCACATTGCACTCTTTTTGATCCAACTACCTCTCACACAGTTTAATAGATATTTACCTGCATTTAATTTTGGCACAATTTTAAGTTTAGAAAGCTCTTTTTGCAGACCAGTTTTAGGTCAATTGTAATAAATAAGTTTGATACATTTGCGCTATAAAGACAACCCTGAATACTGTATTACGGGGTGGTGGGTTGGTTGGTTGGTTGATTAGTCAACAAGCTATCTCCAGCTAATTTTGCTCCGGGAGAGACTTGCACTGTAATATCTGATAAGTTTCTATAATCAAAGACTACTTATGAGCCTTGGAGAATGGATTGTTCACGGTGTTTACTGGTTGAAGACTGATTATGGAATTCTCGTGCTGTGCATAACTTAATAAGTGCTTCTTACCTCTGTTTTCATTCATGAATTACGCTCCTAAATAGCTGAAAGAAATATTAGCTTAGAATTTGTTTAAATACACTCTATGCTCAATTTCTGTTGTTTCTTTATGTTTTCCTCTGTTTAAGCATAAATATGAATTCCACATGGCTCATGTTTGCTTTAACCCAAGACAGTTATCCAGGGATTTTTCATTTCCCCTAGATAGAGATCATCTTTCCCTCTGTTAAGTTAAATGAGAGATTCTTAAGTGCCTCTCATTCCTTACATATCATTCACCCTTTTAGTCTGAAGATTGTGTTATGAGCAGATATCCTACTTCATTATTTCTCTTATGACCATAAAGACGCACTGATAATCCTAACCCATGACTCCATGCCCAATGGTTTGAAACTTATCACTTCATAAATTGCCTCTCTGCCTGGAAGCATTTTCCTTCCACCCAAACACAAACAAAAACCCCTGAGCCAAAAGCTAGCCTAAATCACCAACAAAGTTGAATCATTAAGAGAGAGCCCTCTCTGATTGCATGTGGGCTAGAACCTGCAATCCAAAGATTGGTTTGTGGTTACCTCGGTCGTATCCCTACAGGAGCGTAGGGACAACCTGAGTGATAACATGAGTAGCATCTGAATATACATCCAACTGACCCTGTCAAAGGCTTTTAAGAGGTCTATTTTCACTACTGCTCCTTTACTTTTCTCTTGCTGATGCTATGGATGGTTTCCTGGGCCACGCCAATTAATTCATGGATATGTCTCCCGTCCAGGAAACCGAACTGTTCTTTTGACATATGCCTGGATAGAATTGGTTCTACATAGAGAGCTATCACCTTCACTATGATTTTGTAGATACAGTTACAAAGGGAGATCGGTCAAAAATCCTTAAAGGAGGTTGGGTCTTCTTTCTTCGGGATGAGGGTTATGAAGGTTGAATTAAAAGGGGGATATATTACCCCTTTCCTTTTAGATTCTTCTTCGACTTCGGTAAGGTCAGGTCATATTTTCTCAAAGAAATGTTGGAATAGCTCTACCATCCATCTATCCTGGCCAGGGCTCTTATCCTTTGGCATTGATTTTATAATTCCTTCCACCTACCCCCTGTGACTTCTTCCATTAGTTTCATTGAATCCTCCTCATCCACATAACGAGGAAAGGTTTGGGTTGTTCGAATTACATCAGCCAAGGAAGCTTTCGCTGGGGCAACGAAAATGTTTTAGAAATGTTTTATGCCCATTTGAGATAGATGCTCGAGGGGAAACTCTTTCGACAATAGTCCATGAAGCATGCACTGAAGTCTCACCTAAGGTAGTACGGGAGGGTGCTAGAACCAAGTTTCCGCACCCTAGGGATGTCTAGATGGGGACTGGAGGGGTCGCGATCCGGTTTTTTCACTCGCACTGCTTTGCACGACTGTCCGTCCTTCACGTAGATTTGCGACAGGCATTTCCTATATTCTTATTATTATATGTGTTTATTATAGCTCAGATCTACTTCTTAAGGTCCTTAACCAAACATTTAATAGTTATAACAAGTGCGTGCACCCATACATCTTACATATTTAAAAAAACTCAAAACATAAGCATAAACATAGAGATTTGTGATAACACACACAATGATTTAGAAACACTTATCTTTATTTATCTCCTATTCATTACAACCATATCCACCTTGTGCACTCAGCTACAGGGGCCCGTGCACACAGCTGTGGACTCTACCAAGCTTCTGTGCACACAACTGGAGAGCCTACTCCAGTACTATCACCCATGAATCGGACTTACAGACTCAAAGTGAATGCCACATTCATAAACCCATAACATTCCAGATCCAAAACCCAAAACTGACTTCTAACTTGAGAGTGTTGCTCTATTTATACATTCCCATGGTCCACGGACCATGGGTAGGCCTACTCACTTTCTATTTTCTTACATTATTTTTGGGCGGACAACCCTTTGACTTGACTCATTACAATTCGCGCTTCATGCACTTCGCAGAACCTTTACCATACTTTTACCAAAAATTGTGGACTTTAAGCCCCAACACCATTACACAGGGGATCCACTACTCAACAAGCCCCCAAGACAATCATCGTGACTCATCCTGAGTCACTCGACTAGTGTGAAAATCTTCACACAAAGGTCATCCAGCAATTTTTGTTCTTCTCTTACGCTCGCAACAAATTCTTTTGTCATCTGATATACCCGTTGGACGCGAGCCACTGATGCATCAATATCAGTTTCAGTTGCTTGTCTGTGTTCATATACTGCCTACATGTGTGCTAACTTTCCCTCAATGTTGGTGGAGACTGTGAATCCTCATCAAGCCAAGGCTGGATGTGTTCTTTAAGCATTCCTTCCTTCTACCAAGTAGCATCAACTTGTGCCTTGAGAACCTGGGCCTCCCTCATCTTGGCCAATCGCTGCATGATGGCAACCATTTACGCAGTCCCCTCAACTTTGTCATAAGCCAACTGCAACTCCCGCGCTTCTGTCTCTACCTGCTGTAGCATTGGGTCTTCCTAAAGGGATGTGAGCATAAGGATGGATTGATCTAACAATCCCGAGCAATCTTGGATAGCGCACTCTATCACTTCCAATCCTACATGAATTTCATAGCGGCGCTGCTTTTGAACTTTTGGGCATGTAGTAGGTTGTGCCTTCATCCTTAGCTCCATGATTTGCAAGTTCAACTCCCACTGAGATTTTGCGGCCTCCGCTTGAGCCTTTTGGAATCCTGTCGCCATGTGATGAATCTCGTCGGTTGCATGGAGTTCTAATGGCATAGCCAGTTCTGGTATACTGCTACATACCTCCTCCATGCCTTGTTCAAATCTTTGGTTGTGTAAAATCAAGTCGTCACGTTGTAGACTGATCTATTCCAGACTTCCTTGTTGCTCCATTAATACTTGGAGGGTGTGGCCTTCCCTGGCATAGAGCTCATCTGTTACCCCATATTGGAGTTGGTATAGAGTTTCTCTAGGAAGGGTGGCCAAATTCGGCCCCCAACCCCTCATGTCACCTTCAGTTTGTACTATGATGGCGATTGCTAGTAATACTAAAGTGTTCATTGTGGAGGCACGCACCATATACTCTGCTACAGTTATACCTTCCGCGAGGGTCGGAATCATCCCTCCTAGGGTCCGCACCTATAATGCCTACAATTGTGCCCTAAGCTCCCACAACACAGTTGTCTACTCTGACATCAGCTCCTCCAGAGCACCTTTAGTGGCATCAAGCACTAGTTCGCTGCTGTCAAGAAAGTATTTCTCTAAGTTCTTTGTTGTCTTTGTCTTTTTGCGTGTATGTGGCAGCTCCTGGATGCATAGCCTCTTGACCTCGATGGATTTTGTAGTAAGGTCCATGCATTTTGGTGTCTTTGCTTCCCCTTGTATGTCTTGCTCTGTGGACATTTCCCAATTGTTCCTGATTTCTTCAGCGATTACAGTGGTGGTTGCTACTATTTCCTCGGTCGCCTCCTACTGTGAGGCTTCTTTCTGTTCCTGGAACTCCCTTTCCGCCATCCTAGTGATTCGCAGCTTGAGTTCCTTCTTTCGTTGTTGTGCTTCCATCCTTTCTAATTTGGCCAAGTCTGGGGCATGCCACTCTGGGGGCCATGCTACCAATACCTCGTAAACTGCATCGTCTGTTGCAATGAACAGGAGCCTTACCCATGTTTGATTTGGATCCTTCTGCGTCTGGATATACAGATTACACATGTTTGCTTTGAACTTAGCTGCACTTTGCAAATTGTTGTATACTGTCAACAATAACCACGGTTTGCGAGTGATCCATGTTCGGATACTCACCTCCATGAATATCCAAACACATTGATGTCATGAATCCTCGTGGCATCTTTTGTAGCCCAGAGCGAGTTATACTGCACAGCTTCAGGGAGGTTCTTCTCAATGTCAGGAAATTGGCTGCCCTTCGGCAGTTCTCCTACAACTAGTAAGATTGTTAGGAGAAACCATGCATAATGGAAAGTCTTACCTTGCTCCTACACTTCCCGACAATTCGTCAAAAAATTGTCACGGAGAAATTGCGCCTAGTTGAACTGAACCCCTTCTGCACATTGCTCTGCGAGTGCAATGACAGAGGCTAGTACCTCATCTACGTGACATTTCCTCATGAGCTTACCAGCCAGTAACTGGGTGGTGACATGAACCCCTTGATCTTTGATGCTTTCCGTGACATATCCTCGCTTCCATTTTTCTGGCTTATATTTAACCTTCATGGCTTTTGCAAGGTCCATGTCTCTACTTATTCTAGCTATGTCTACAGGGTCGTTTCCTTTTGTAGGCAACTAGGAAACGCGGTGTACTAGATCGATCATGATGGGAATTGGTTCCTTTAGCCAGAGATACCTATCATGTACCAAACATAGTAACTGACAGATAACAAAAGTGGTGATGGCCACATGGTGATAGTGGGGTATCCACCTTAGATTGAGTAATCTCACTTGTTCCATGCCCCATAACCACTTTTGCTGTAGTAATTTCTCCTCGGCCAATTGGGGGAAATTCTCGCTGTCCTCAACATCCCAGTCTTCGAACTTGATATTCGGTATTCAGCCCATTGGCAGACCATCAAACCCTATTCAATTTTGAGGAAGTAGAGTCTAGAGTGTACTCTTCATGGCCTCTAGGTCCTTTGGTACCTTGGTCGTCCTTTTCCATGGAGAGATATATGGTGGTAGCGAAGGTATTTGGAAAGCATCCTCCTCTTCCTCATCCTGTGCTTCAATTTGAGCAATCAGTGCTTGCAAATCTTCCTTGTCCTCCTTGATTTCAATGGTGATTTGTTTTCCTTTTTCTGCCACTGATAATTTACTGAATCTTGGTGGTACTCGGATTTGCCCCATAATCTACTTGTCTTTCTGGGGTCATGGCATGCGTGCGGACTTTGGAACTTTTGGAGTAGCGGCCGCCTTTCCCGGCTCCTCCTAGGTTACATATGGCTCTTCCGCGAACCTTACTCTGGTTCTAGACATGGGTTCTATCCTCGATCCACTCGGGTACATACTCATTGGAGTCCAGGTAGCAAGGTGCTTACTGTTCTGTACTAGTTCAACTCTCAAATATCCAAGTGTTGTTGTGGGGCTACCCCAAGGGTTTTTGTAGGAATGTGTGAGTTTGAATTCAACCCTTCCCTCCACTTCTGGGTCATTATTATTTTCTTGGTGGCATATCTTTTCATATCTAGCTCGGGATTTCTCTCTTAATGGCCCGTCGCCTACTCCTTTCTGCCATAACTCAGACTTCTTGTCATGAACAGTGATGTTAACAACCACCTCCCAGCCTACCCATGTAGCAGTGCAGCCTCATCTCCATGAGCACAATCCTGATGAATAACTAGCCCTGCGCGGAATCTCCTTTCAATGCATCTCTCCTACAGACTTGTTTATAGTCCCGCACCTCCTTTCAACTGCTTGGAGCACTGAGACTATGCTTTCCACATATATTTAGGTGGTTGCACCTGACGTGAGAGACTTCCACTTTCCTGCTAGCCCGGGCTACAAGAACCCTTCGAGTGTCTTTGTATTCAGTAGCACATCGCATTCTATGCTACTTTGTTTAGTACAGTGCGGTTGCAGCCATGATAGCAAGGTCACAGCTTGTTCTGTAGTAGTAGGGCTGGCCAGGCCTAGTCCCCTTAGTTCTGTGTAGTCTACTTATGCGACTTCGGAGTTTAATTTGTTGATTTCTCCATTCAACCTTATGAATTTCCTCCTCAATTGTACCCATTCTTCATCGATCTCACAAAGTCTCAAATTCTCGCGCCGAAGGGCTTCCTGTAATTGCCGAATTCCTTTACCCTGGTTCTTGTGTCCTGTGGGGGCTTCAATCTGGGGAGATTTCACTGGCCTCCTGGTTGATGATATGATCACTTTGCACTCCTACTTTTGCTTATGGTCCTACATGCCCATCGAACCATTGGTACATGTAGCATTTTGCTGGTTTGTTTTCTCTGGCAAACTCTGCTCCTGCTCCCACTTATTTTTCTAAAGGCTTTGTTGCAAACAACTGGCGGAAGGTGTCGCTTTTCCCGCTATCGTGGCGGACTCTAATTTTTTATTCTTGGTTAGTTAGGTGGTTGCCTAACATACACCTGCATCCTACACCGCTAATGGACGCTCAACCCTCTTTGTCCTGCAAACCTTACATGTGCTTTCCCACTACATTCATGCTAGTTACTCCTAGTTGTTTGAGATGTACTCCACCCTTGTGCAGTTGTTGTGCACAACGCCCTTGTTTGCGCACCCTACTACTTTTGTTTCAGTATTACCTTTTCACAACAGTCTACAGGTTACTCCACATTCATTGCACCCGCATCTATTGGTAGTTCCCTTGCTTCCATCATTACGCAGCGTAGTGATCTAACCATCATGTTACAATTTAGTGTTGTTACCTCATGCAATCGGTTTTTCCATCACTCAATCTCTTCATCTAAGTCTGACATGTAGGAACTGTCACGTTCCCATGAGATTCTCCCGTCCATTGTCGAATTCACCCTATCCTAACCTTGCACTGTGATCTGGTAGATGCAGTCCAGTTCATCGTCACTGTCCTCATCGTGCATGGGCTTATTGTAGTGCTCTCCTTAGGCTGAGTCCAGCGGAACCACTATGCATACAGAATTTTTCTCGAATATCATTTTTCATCTCTTTAGGTTCATGACTCCATTCATGTCCATGGGCCAGTCTATCCCTAACAATGCAGGGTACGGGTTACTATCATCCACAATTTCTATTACCTCAAAATCTGTTTGTGTGCTTGCGCCTTCAATATCTACTATAACTCTTTGCAATCTCCCCATGGGAAAGGTCTTCTGTTGGTTTTCCATCCGTAATTGAATAGGAGACTTGTAGTGCAGGCTTGCCCATGCATTCCTAGGTTTGTTTAGGGAGCACATTCGCATTTGATCCCAAGTCCAGAATGACCTGATCCATCTCATTGTCACCAATCTATGTAGTCAACCACATTTCTCGTCCGGTGCGAAAAGCATGCTTGCCTAGTTTTCGGACCATGCGCTGTTCACCCGACCCGACACACCTAGTTATCAACTCTTACAAATGGTGGTTACATTCTACCAAGTTTCCAAATGGTGTTTACATTCTTCCTTCCTCTCGCATAATTTTGGAATAATTTTTTGTTTTCATTCCCTGCCCTAAGCCATATGCCTTTGCTTTTCATTCTCCACTGTTCTTCTCTTACTAAGAGAATTTTATTCCTTTGGGATTCCAGCTAAACAATTCTATCCCTTTTTTCATGAGTTTCATAGCCGTCAGCTTCAGGGCTTTCAAGTATTTGAAGGTTCATCCCTATTTGATGAGATATTCATCCTCTTTCAATTTAATCACCTTGGCCCACCGAATCATAGGTTTTTTAAGGCATTTCAGGTTGTCCATGAAAAGGAAAGCTTTGTCTTTAGGGTCAATAGCCCTTGCAGGTCTCTAGGTGACCTTGAAAAGAGAGTTGAAAGGTTCCTCTTGTAGTCAAGCAGGATTGAATTTAAAGGGAGCTTCCAGCTTTTTGGGAGGCTTAGCTAGTTATAGCGAGATTGGCATATGATCTGAGATTCCCCCTTCACCCACCCACTGGCAGAAGGATGGAATCTTTGCTACTGCTTCCTCATGAAGGAGGAATCGTTCCAACCTTTCTACTACATGGTCTTCCCCTATTCTCATATTCCTCCATGTAGGTCTAATCTTCAATACGTTTATGTCCAGAAGCTTGTTTTCTCTGAATAGATTGGTAAGAAAGTTTGATAAATGATCTTCTCTGGCGGAGGGGCCCTAGGTTCTGGCTGAGCCTACTGAGAAGTTTAAGTCTCCCCCAATCACTAGATTTAGGTTTTTCAATAAAGATTTGGAAAGGAGGGTCTTCCAGAAGATAGATCTCCCCTAGCATGGCCCATAGTTGTTTACAATCAATAGGTTAGTGTAAAGATCTTGACAATAGACTTCCATCCCCATTACCTGATCCATCCCCCAAATATTTAAGGCTTTGAATTTCCCTTCTTTTAATCCCATAGCGAGGCCCCTAGAGTGACCTTTAGCATCCAAAGCCTGGATGCTCCATCCGGGTAAGATTTTTGTCAGAGTTTTTCAGACTTCTTCTCCTATTCCCAAGGTTTCTTGAAGAAGGAGTGTTATGAAACCAGCTCAAGAAAAGATAGAAAAGATAGATCAACGACTTAGAATTAAGCCTCTTCGAGGGGGCAACCTCCTTTACATTACATAAATGAACAATTCTT
>APFE031120359.1:53842-94689 GCA_000404065.3 Pinus taeda | reverse complement strand
GCACTTGGGTATACTTCTTAAAACTCAAGAGCGAAGTATTTAACACATTTTTGGCCTTCAAAGCCTTTGTTGAGAAACAATCTGGACATCAAATTCTTAAGCTAAGAACTGATAATGGTGGAGAATCTGTTAAAAACGCATTCATCAACTTTTGCACCGAAAATGGAATTCAAATGCAACATACTGTTCCATACACTCCACAACAAAATGGTGTAGCTGAAAGGAAAAATCGCACCTTAAAGGAAATGGCTAATTGTATGCTGCAATCTAAAGGACTCAGTCTTAGTTTTGGGCCGAAGCAATTAATTGTGCAAATTATATAATAAATCACACTCCTACTAAGGTTCTAAAGAATATCACTCCAGAAGAAGCTTGGAGTTCCATTAAACCAGATGTAGGTCACTTTCGTGTTTTTGGAAGTGAAGCATGGGCCCATATTCCAGATGAAAAGCATAAAGCTTTAGAACCTAAGAGTGAGAAATGTACTTTTGTTGGATATTCTGAAGATGTAAAAGGTTATAGACTTATTCCATTTAAGTCCAAAAATGTTATCATTAGAAGAGATGTAAAATTTGATGAAAATAAATCGGCCTACGAGCCTAGTCCGGCGGATGTGCCACCTCTCCTATCCCTTCTACTTCTGAAAAAATTTCTTCTTCAAATAATGAAAGTGAGGATGACAATCCTCCCCCACCTTCTCAGGATCCTCAACTTCCAAAATGGGTCCATGCTACTCAAGATGCAACAGGTGATCTTGCAGGTGATCCAACAGATCAACGACGTACACGTTCTCAGTTTGAAAGAGCCTCTTCTTTACTGGCTCAAGCTCCAGTAAATCATGATCCTGACACTTTTGCAGAAGCTTCAGGCCATCCACATTGGGAGGCAGCTATGAATGAAGAATATCATTCATTGTTGGCAAATGATACATGGGATCTTGTTCCTCTACCAAAGGGACACAAACTTGTTAGATGTAAATGGGTTTACAGAACCAAGTATGGACCAGATGGGAAAGTTGATAAACATAAAGCTTGTCTTGTTGCTAAGGGCTTTTCACAAGTTGAAGGCATTGACTATACTGAAACCTTCTCCCCTGTTGCCAAAATGAACTCTATCTGCCTTGTTCTTTCCCTTGCTGCATCTTTCAAATGGGAAGTCCATCAGATGGATGTTAAATTTTCCTTCTTGCAAGGGGACTTGCATGAAGAAATCTATATGGAACAACCTATTGGATTTATACAAACAGACTCCAGCCTTGTATGCCAGCTTAAGAAATTTATCTATGGTCTCAAGCAAGCCCTTCGGGCTTGGTATGCCAAAATTGATAGCTTTCTTTTAGATACTAGATTTTCTAGGTGTCATTCTGACAATATTGTCTACACCAAGAAAGTGGGTAAATCTCTTATCATTCTTGTTCTTTATGTTGATGATCTTATCCTTACTAGTAGTGATCCCAACCTTATAAACCATGTGAAGTCCAGCCTTAAAAAGAAGTTTGAAATGACAGACTTAAGACACTTGCATTATTTTCTTGGTCTTCAAGTCTTGCAATCCAGGGCAGGTATTTCTCTTTCCTATTCCAAGTATGCCTATGATCTTATACGCCATTTTCACATGGAAGACTGTAAGCCGGCCCCTTCTCCATTTCAGTCTGGAGCCAAACTTTCAGTCACTTGTACTTCCCCTGAAGTTGATGCTACCTTATACCGTCAACTTGTAGGAAACATTTTGTATCTGACCCATACTTGTCCTGACCTTTCCTTTGTTGTTGGCCTTATTGCTCGGTTTATGCAAAACCCACATGAAAATCACTGGAAAACAGCTAAAAGAATATTTTGTTATGTTCAAGGTACAGTTCAGTTTGGGATTCATTACACTGTAGAAGCATCTCCTCTATTAGTTGGTTTCATTGATTCTGATTGGGCCGGTGACCCTGATGATCGGAAGTCTACTGCAGGTTATGTGTTGACTCTTGGTTTAGGACCTATTACATGGGCTTGCAAGAAATAAAGTTCCATGTCTCTTTCTTCAGCAGAAGCAGAGTATTGTGGTGCCATAGAAGCTAGTAAGGAATCCCTATGGCTTCGTCAAATCCTGTCAAAGTTTGGCTTTCAGCAGCAGCATCCAACTACACTTTGGTGTGATAATAAAAGTGTCATTCAACTATGCAAAGATCCAGTCCAACATCAACGCAGCAAACACATTGAACTGCACATGCACTTCATCAGAAAGCTCATTCACGACCATGTTCTTGAAGTGCAATATTGTTCAACAGATGATCAAGTTGCAAACACCTTTACAAAGGCTCTCACAGAGGCGAAGTTTACGAAACTTATATTTATGGTTGGAGTTTTGGAAGTTGTCATTAAGGGGGGATAGGCTCTAATGTCTCCTTCCTTCTCCTATTGTGTCATATTTGTACATCCTTCAATCCTATCCCAAGTTGTTCTTAAGGGGGGATGTTAGGATATTTTGACACATAGGAAATAATTAAGTATAACTTGGTTTAGTGTAGAGTTAGGTAAAGTGTGTTTCTTTACTATGTACTTTTGTAACTTACAATATGACGGTCATGATATGTTCTAGACATGAACTGATCCGACGGTTCATTCTCTCCTCGGTATTACTGACACTTGATCTGTGGCTTAACACCCGATTGGTCCATGATCTCTATTTAAAGAGCATGGAGGATCATTTGTAGGGTAACCATTCATGAAAGAAGCTTATGTAAATTTTCATTCTTTTATTAATAAATCGCCTGAAGTGGCCATGTTGGCTCAGGCCGTGGACTGTTTCCCTCTTTGAGGGTTTTAACCACGTCAAGAATATTGGTGTATTGATCTGTGATCTGTTTATGAGCGGTGTCCTTTGGTGTTTTGTCTGAGGAACTTAGTTTTATGAACAAGCACATTCTACCAAAACTTTCTGGGCGCAACTTTAGAAAGGTGGAGAAGATGCTCTTGTCTCTTATTAATATATGACTTCTTCTTCTTTTTGATGAGAGCTTTGTATATACATATATTCCGAAGCTTAATGATTTCATTAGGAGTGTCTCTGATCGCTTTCTTGAAAATTTTACAGTCTTTGTCCTACCAAGGATTATAAATTCTATTATTTTTCTTATACAAAGTCTCATAAGAGAACTTGCTAAAGGTAGTGGAAAGGGTAGTAATAAAAAGTTAATAAATTTGATTAATGTTGTTATATAAGTCAGGGAGCCTAAATCCCTTAAGAAAAGGTCGACAATACTTCTATCGAAGTGAATATGTCTTTTGCTTTCACTGGTCTCCTACATGTGGGCAGTATGCATAACAAGATTGAGGGATAAAGACAAAGGTATGTGGTCAGAGTCAGACTCTTACCCTTTAAGTAGGTCAAAATTTGTAATACGATTAAGGACAAAGGTATCAGAAATCACATAATCCATGACACTGCTACCCATCTTATAGAAACAGTTCATCTGACGAGAGAAAAGCTACTTATTAATACCATTATAAATAATTAAATCATGAGAACTATAATCATGATTTAATATATATATTAAAATAAAAATAATTAATATAAATAAAAATAAAACAAAAATAAATTATATATATATATATATATAAATATAATTTACCATTAAAAAACAATGTTTGATTTAGAATTAAAATGTATCTCTCTAATAAATTATTTCTTAATCATGATATTACATTTATTCACATACCCCTATTAAAAATTAATGTTATGCCATTTCAATTTATATAATTTTATTTTATGATATTACATTTATTCACATACCCCTATTAAAAATTAATGTTATGCCATTTCAATTTATATAATTTTATTTTATTTTATTTATTAAACATACTCGATGATAAAGAACATTTTTGAACTTTAATAATAACAAGGAAAAAAATTAATTAATTCGAAGTTAAACATTAACAATAACAAGGAAGAAAAATTAATTGAATTGAAGTTAAACATTTAAATTATCCTCCCGTAATAAATTTCGAGATTGGTTTTTCGGGATAGGTGGAGTCCAGGGTTTTGTTCCATGAATATTTTTAATAAAAATAATATTTTTCATTTTTATATATAAAAATTTGTGTGAAAAATAACAAATATATTATTGATAAAGAGTATAAGCGTAAAGTTATATATTGTTTTAAAATATTGGTTGCTTTAAAAGTGTAACATTTTTATAATTTTAAATATATAATAATTTTTTAAATAAAATGTTTTTGGTTCTTTTATAGAGTTTTGAAATAAAATAAAATTTATTTTAAATATTTTCCAATGTTTGTGTTTTTCTCAATTTAGAAAACATTTTGGTTTACTCTTCTTTATAGGATGTTATGGTCTTCTAAACTCACTTGAGTTGATATATTTTGGATGTGATGAAGCTAGCTCACTCACAATTGATATATTTTGGATGAGATGAAGTTAGGTTGATGAATTATTATGTTTTGTTTTGTTGTTGTTTTTTTTTAATATTACAATTTTTAAAATTATTTATTCATTATTAAAAAAAAAATTAATTGATGATGATGATGATGATGATGGTTAACGTTCGCTGAGACCAAATAATGATCTATCGACCTAAAAGACAAATTATTTATTTTATTCAAGATTTATTCCTATGCTCAAAAAGCTTGGAGAGAAGCCTCTTGAGTTCACTATAATTTTGGCATTGTAAAAGGCTAGGAAGGTCAGTGTTGTAACAAAGGTTGTGAAATTGAAATCTAATTACATATAACAACTAAACAAATATTAACATTATATAAGAAGTATCATGTTATAAAAAATAAAATATTATACGTAAGAAACAAATAATAAATTATTAAATTTCAATTTACATATAACAACTAAACAAAAATGAACACTCTATAAAAAGAGAATATTACACGTTATATAATGTTACACATGGAAAATAAATAGTTAATCTTTAAATTTTCCCTCTGTATACAAAGTAACTTTGAAATTTCAAACCCCTTAAAACATTCTCTATTTTTCAACACTAATTTTTCATTCACAAATGATACGTAACTTTGAAATTTCAAACCCCTTGAGGCATTCTCTATTTTTCAACACTAATTTTTTCATTCACAAATGATACTCAATAATTAATTTATTACTTTATTTCATAGTTTTTGAACAACCACTTTTAATGAACATATAATTTTTTTGAAGACACATATACTTTCAATCGCTTATTATTATGGATATGCTCTCCCAGATGAAAATGATTTCTAAGGTCCTTCATTTATGAGATTTAATGCTTTTTTATCTTTGATCTATGGATTATGGGCCCACAAAACTATCTATCTCGACCTTCTTTTCATGGTTTTCTACGTTGTTACCTAAGTCATGTAGGTCTCTCAACTCCGCCATGCATCGTGACCGTGGCCCCTATAAACAAAACTCTCAATTCCTGTTTGTTCAATTTGCAATCAAAACTTGAAGCGACCAAAGTTTTCTCATGAGTAATGTGGATCATTCGTGTCTTGTCTTCCTCCTTTGAGCCATGAAATACATATACAACACAAAATACATCACATCACATGCATATATATTAGTTACGCGCACAAAAATTCCAGACATATATTGATACGAAATTAGACACAAACACATGGAATTACATAACGTAGGATTAAACCACACAAGGATAATTTTATTAAAAACAACACGATTACATTCCGTGGTCTCTCTGGGCCTGGTGGACCAGCCCTTCATCTAACGGTCACCTCCCACACATCGTCAGTTTACAATTTATAGGGGAAAATACTTTGTCATGGATAATTTCAAATCCATGATTTTCTCTTAATCTCTCAACATAGTCCCTAAGAACCCCTCACTGATATGATTTTTCAAGTTTTTAATGCTTTAAAAAATAGATATTATCTTGCTTTTTTGAAAGATGTGCTTTCCAAGATTTGTTTTGGATGTTTCTTTGGAGGTTGAGTGGATGCTCTTTCATCAAATTTCCAAAGTAGAAAAAAATTATTGATAAAAACAGAGTTTATTAGCTAAATGACTCTCTAGGTGAGATACCTGGAGCGTGTATAAACACTCATACACGCGCACTACCAAGGTGGTTTCAACCACTCCCTAAATAGTAGTAGGACCTGAGACCTAATCTTAGAGTCTCAATCCTATCCTTAACTAACTAAATATATCTTTCTCCATTAATTCTAACACTCCCCTTTAATGGAGAAAGGGTGCTGAACAATAACATATGCCTGTTGGTCTTAGTCTCGGCTAGGCTTACAATGGTAAAAGACAAAACTTTCATTTTTGTCTTCTTGTAGCAGAGCCCATACTTGTTCATCTTGAGTCGCAGCTTCATCTTCACTTTCCTCGCCATGAGGTAGTGATGTATCTTCACCTCATATCTTCCCCAGTGATGGAAAGCTTTAATTTTTATTCTCACCCTTCTCAAGATTGTGGCAGGCTGGATAGGAGAATTTTCCCTCTCACTATTTCAGGTGTCAACCATCTGAAATTCAGCTTTGATGTCTTCATCATTCATTGATGTAACGTCTACACACATAGAAATATTAATGAGATCATCATAATTTAAATTCTCTACAGCTTTATCTTCTTCTACCACGTCTTTGCAATAAGCGTCATATGGCTCGTCCAATTGATCTTCAACACTTTGTTCCTCTTCACACCCTTCCTGAACATCAACTCGTGAATCTTGCACAACAGACCGTGCAACTTGATTCTCGTGGTCATCAATAGAACCACATTATTTTTCTGAAATTTCTTCTAACTCCAACATACTGCCCATGCTAATTCCAAATGCCAACATGAGAAAATCATCATCATCAGAATCAAAAATATCTAAAAACATAGACATGTTGTTAAAGTCTAGCTTATCTCACTTCAAGATTTCTTCTTCGACTCCACATGGTCCTCTAACGAGTTCCAACAACCCGGTTATCACGTAGGCAGGAAACTTCTGCCTTTGGCAGCTCTTCAATTGTAGAACCTTGTAGATTATGGCTTCTGTGCCAGACAAGTCTTAGTGCCCTCAGCTCTGGCGACGAACAACTAAACGACCTCTCACAAGCTGGAAACACTATTAGTATCTAATTCTAATGCACATATTTCTGAAGATGGGTTCAAATCAACAAAAACAATTCGCATTTTCTGTGGCATATAATAATTTAGAGAGAAATTTACCCAATTGAGTTTCAGATCTCCACAACCTACAACTTCTAGGTTACTCAAACAATAAAATTTTCAAAAAATGATAGTTAAAAATGGCACAAACATCAGACAAATTCAATCCACCATAGAATGTTGCCTCTGCAGCAACGCCTCAAGATCCACACCAATGTTCCATGGATCTTCCAACCACAACCCCGAAGGAGCTACATATATGTTCAGATTTTGATGGTTATTTCTATCGCCCACTTCACCAAGTTAAGCACGTGAACTGTGGGAATCTGAAGCATGTAGCATGCATACTTCCGAAGGCATTCATCATAGAATTTGTATACCTGTGTAATCTGTCGGCTCTCATGATTTCCCCAGATAAGTGTGATTCGATCAGGATATCGAACTTTCAACGCAAGAAGCAGCAAGAAAGTCTCCACAGATTAAAAACCCTTGTCAACAAAGTCACCTAAAAAACAAATAATTGGTTTTCGGACAGATTCGTCCCTCTTCCACTAACTCTGTGACAAGCCCTGCTTCTTATACACACAACTCTGCTAGGCGATCCAACCTCCTTCTTGATGTACGTCCAGCCTGAACGCCTTCTTCCTGTGGCCTCTTGAATTCCGTTGTCTGCCGGAATCACTGCAACTTCATAACACTCACTGCGCTCGGCGGTCCTTTCCTTGCTAGCGGTCAGCTCAACATATTTTTGTTTTCCATGTCGAGCCATCGATGGGCTGTTGCAACCACCGCATTGTGTTTGATCCATGATCAACGACCTCTCAATTTGCAACGGAAGTGCTCAGACGAATGCAGTCATTGCAGAACAGCTCGTCGGCAGATAAGATCAATCCAGAAAACGTAATTGGTCTGAAAAATGCCCTCGGCTCTCCATGTTCTGGCTATTTCGCGGAATTCCACCTCAACCACAGTAGATCCCCACATTATTCCTCTGCGGCGATCCGCAATAACCTGCTCGGCTCTCCACACTCACCTCTGACAGCCCCGTAGTGATCGAAATGACCTCCTTTGTAGCCTCCAATCTCTAGTGCACCTATCGACCGCTTGGCCTCAAGCAAGCGTTTAGATCAAACATGCTACCGGATTGATGCTCACCTCCAGGCATCCAACGAGATCTCCTCCACGTAGCTACAATTTCACGCAGAGATCTTGGCGAACTTGCAGCGATCCATAAGGTTCTCAGCGGTTTGTCCAAGCATGCAGGCTTTTCAAACAATATGTGGTCTAGTTTTTTTTTTTTTTTTTTAGCTCAAGATCGGCGCATCTTATCACCACATACTTGCGAAGGTCTTCGCGACTGTACACTTAAAATCTGCAATGACTGATGAAATAAAAAATATGCGTAGTTCCACAGTGGGTTTAGCGCACTTATGCACCTAAAACATGCGACGCTTTCACCTCAGTCGCGCTCTTCACTCGGCTTACAGGATCGACAACCCTAAAGCTCTGATACCATGATAAAAACAGAGTTCATTATCTAAATGACTCTCCAGGTGAGACACCTGGAGAGTGTATAAACACTCATACACACACACTATCTATTACATATATCAATTAGGAGAACAACCTAGTACATATAGGCTTTCACACAATCAGGGTGGTTTCGACCACTCCCTAGATAGTAGGACCTAAGACCTAATCTTAGAGTCTCAATCCTATCCTTAACTAATTAACTATATCTTTCTCCATTAATTCTAACAATTATGGCCTTCTCATCATATGTTTCTAGTCTTTTAGCAATAATTTCAATTCATGAGTTGCAACAGGCCTTTGCAGTAACAAGTGTCCACTTTGTTATAATACCTCACCAAATTTTCTCTTAAGTTTGGACTTTTGACATCTTCCAGATTCTTCCCTTTAGAATCATTTAAGCACTCTTTGCTCTAGACCATAGTTATCAAGTTCAGGCGAATTGGCAAAAAAAATCTGAATATTCGTTGGTTTGGTTCAATTCCTCTTTTAATTCGTAGGTACCGTTTTGGTTTACAACAAATTCTATATTTGAAACATGTTTAAATTTTATATTCAAAACATGGTAAAAAAAATAAACTTCTATATTACAAAATTTGAAACAAAGATAAATTCTATATTTAAAAATGTTAGAAATAGTAATTACTCCCACATGAGGAGTTGGCTAAACTTAGAGAGTCAATTAACTTAGTGGTTGAGTGTTTTAGTGAGTCAGTTAACTAAGTGATTGAGTGTTTGAGTGAGTTAGTTAACTGAGTGATTGAGTATTTGAGTGTTGAGTCAAGTTGAGTTAAGTGATAAATGACTTTGAGTGTGTGGTTGCATGTCAAGATATTTTAGGGAAGTTGCTAGTTAGAAAACGATAAATACCCTTCACTAGGTGCATTGTATAAATCAAGTTTTGTGTGATCAATATAGGAGTCGCAACTCATGTGATTTGTGTGTGAGCCGCAACTCGTGTGATTTGTGTATGAATTCATGCTTTGCCTTTTCTGCCTCTTAAACAAATTAGTATCAAGACCAGAGAGAAACAACTAGAAATTATGTAGCCACAGCGTATAGAGACCCCAAGTGAAAGGTCGAAAGTTTCAAAGCGGTCATTGAGCAATAAGCTGTAGCTTGTCAAATGTTTTCTGAATAGAGACAGGGTCACAGTCGTGAGTTGCAGCTCGAAGTGTGTCAACTGATGAGCTTAAGTCGATTTCAGATTCCCCAAATATTCGAGAATCCGACGGACATGGACGCGGTTAAAAAAATGACCGCACCCATGTGCGTCAGATTCCCGAATATTCAGAGAATCTACAATCAACTTAAAAATGGCTGTGTGTCAACCACAATCACCGAATCCACATCTGAATATGAAGCGAGCATGCAGAGCAGAGATTCGACAAAAACATATTAAAAATATTGTTTTAAAGGGTGATAACCGTCATCAAAATTCGTTGCTGAGTTACCCACTGAAGCCAAGTTTGCAAAGAAGATAGTGTACTAGGTCAAAGGAAGGAAATAGACGAGAAGTCAACCAGAAAGTGCATGGACAAGATATCAAGAAAATGACAGGGAGATATATTTTTTAAAATCCATGTGTGCAATACCATCTCATATGCATTTGAAAAAAAACGTTTTCCAAAAGGGTTGCCGAAGGTTTGAAGTTCAAAAAGCGTATTAAAAGGGTGTTTTAAAGTACTTTTTAAAAAGGGCCACCGAAATTTATTCAAACGGTATTTTCAAAGGTTTTTTTATATAAAAAAGTGCATGGTATGAAAAGGATTATAAGGGAAAGGTTTATAAAAAGGTCCTTAAAGCTGGATTTTTTTGGGAAGATTTTAGAAGTAATTTTATTAAAAGAAAATAAATAGAGAAAAATATTTATTGGCAAGACAATATAGGGTTTTGTAAACTCTGTTTGTCTACAAAATTATTTGATTTTTTGTCTAACATGATAGTTTTTTGGTGAAGATTGTGTCTTACAAAGGCACATATTGAAAATCATATTTTTTTGGGGGGCGATATGGAAGATAGTCTCATGCAATCAGGAAAGAAACTATAAGACAAAGGAAAGACCACAATGATGGGTTGCAAAGCACGACTGAAGAATATTAATAACAAAAATAGAAAAGAAGAGGCAAAGATTATTGCCATGGTTAAAGAGGTTCAGGTCGCAGCCGAGGAACTAAGAAGTGTAGCAGAAGACAAAGAAGAAATTGAGGGTGATTGGTGTAGTTTTGATTTTCTACCACCTCTTATGTTTACAAGGGAATATTTTGATCACTAGGTTATCAAGATGTTAAATTTTCTTCGAGCTACAGAGTTAATTGAATACGAATCTAATAGCCAATATGATGTAGTATGTGATGTTATAGCATTGAATTTTATAAAACAAGCATTGGATGAGAAGTGTTTGTGCAGGGTAGCAAAAGCTACAACTTCCAAGGAAGCATGGAAGTTCTTGGAAGCAGAGTTTGGTGCAAGAGTGAGTGACATGCAACATCAGGTTATGTCAGAAACAAAGAAGTCAACTGCTGATCTAAGAGTATATGAGCAAGACTCTGAGAAGAAAACATAGCCTGGAGAACCCCACTTAAAAGTGGATGATGGTTGTCAAGACCATAAAGTTGAAACCCATTATGCAAGCATGCATATGGATGAAGAAGATGTAACAAAGATTGCAGAGAGAGAAGTAGGAGCCTATGTGTGTGAAATAGAGCAAGAGCAAATAAATGCTTAAGGGTTCCACTGTAACGTGGATGATGTAGATGATTGTAAATCCCACTGTGATGAGACACATGTGGATGATGATTGCAAAGTGAGATATGAATTGGTGAATCCAACCGCAACTGATGAATTTGGTGAAGTTGAAATTGTTGTTGAAATTGTAGATGAAATTGATAATGAGCACATGCATGCTCGAATATCCCACCATAGTGTGGATGAACATTATGTTGATGTTATGTGTGGTTTCTTTTTTGAAATAGAGATTGATTGTGGCAATATGATAATTGCAATGTTTGATGAAACATTGAAGGTTGAAGTTGCCACTATAGCAGCAAGATATGAAGCAGTTGGAACTGCTCATGAAGCAGTATGTCATCTAGCAGCAGTTGATGATCAAGAATAGAATAAAGTGATTGAAGAGTTTTTTATGAGAATATCCACTAACAGCATAACAGTGGAAGACAACCTCCATGCAGTTGAAAAGAAGGCAGATGTAGAGAAGGAAGCTTTCATTGAAGAGAGTAATATTAAATATGTTTTTAACGTTGTTTTTTAATATGTAGATGTTTAGAATAGCCTGGGAGCAGAATTTGAAAGCAAGGTTTTTAATAAATTTGATGCAAAATACAGACAAAAAAAAAAATAGTGCCTGATGATGAAAGTGAAAAGAATGATATGGATGTTTCTGAAGACAAAGATGAATGCATTGAAACCATTTTTCAGCGATGGGGTCAAGAAGAGATAACATTTTGCTATCAAGAAATATGGTAGAAAGAAAGTCATGAATATGAAGAGCAAAGAAGACAGTTCGAAGATGCAATGTTGTGGCAGTAGTCCATAGTTGAACGAATATTTGAAGAGGAAGGTGTAGAAGACATGATCCAATTGTTTTTCATAATAAGTTCAAAACAAGTCAAAGAAAAATTGCAGCAGCAACAAGTGAATAAAGCCTACAGCAAGAAAGTTCAACAGAGAGTGAAGCAATTTCGAGGATATAGAATATGGAAGTAGAGAAAAAGAAAATACAAAATTGTAAAATTCTTGAGTCATTGTAAGCCTAGCTGAGACATAGACCAGCAGGCATGTTTGTGTGATAATTAAGTCATGTTGAGTCATACGATAGTAATTAAGGGGGAGTGTTAGAAATAGTAATTACTCTCGCATGAGGAGTTGGCTAAACTTAGAGAGTTAGTTAACTGAGTGATTGAGTGATTCAGTTAACTAAATGATTGAGTGGTTGATGTTTGAGTGTTGAGTCAAGTTGAGTTAAGTGATAGATGATTTTGAGTGTGTGGTTGCATGTCAAGATATTTTAGGCAAGTCACTAGTTAGAAAAGGACAAATACCCTTCACTGTGTTCATTGTATAAATCAAGTTTTGTGTGACCAATATAAGAGCCACAACTCATGTGATTTGTGTGTGAGTTGCAACTTGTGTGATTTTTGTGTGAATTCATGCTTTGTCTTCTCTACCTCTCCAACAAAAAACATGTAAAAAAATCTAAAACACACTTCTAGCATATTGACAAATATTGTCAATATTGGAAGATAAAGATGATTAGTGTAGTAGTTGAACTATTACTATTATGGAATACAAATAGAGGTTATTTTGTACACTTCATAATAAAAAGATATTTTGTTAATATTATTCTTCATTATTTTTTAATAAATTTAGTTTCAATAGAGATTCGTTAAATGAAGTTGAAGTTTTAAATTTGTTTAGAAAACCTAATGATTCTAGTATCAAATCTTTATATAATTATCTAAACTTTGAATTTAATAATATGATATTTCATTTTATCTCGCCTTTGATTTATTAGTTGCTAATTTAGCCTTCATTTATTAAAGTAAAGGCAATTTGAAATCTTGAAGTAATGCATGCATTCTCTTTTCAAAAATGAGGATGCTTTTTACATTTTCAAAGTTTATATGGATTTGTCTAAGAAGAGAGACATAAATTTCTTAGTATGTGGAGATTACTTGAAGCCTATTTTTAATATTTAGTATTCCATTTTTTACATAGGATTCATGTTTTGAGTTTTCATTCCTAGATTTTATTTTACATGTTTTCTGCAATTTGTCCCTCATTTTCTTTATCATCCTAAATAAGAGGGGTTGTAATATTGAATATTGTTGGAGATAAGTAAACATAATTATTCTTGTGGGAAACAAATTAATAATTTTTTTTAAGGATTTAAATATAATTATTGTTACTTTCAATTTTTAAAATTTTGAAAAAATAAGAATCTATATGATTATACTCTAGAATTTGTTCCGTATTGAATTTTAGAAAGTTTAATTTTTCCTGTATCAAATAAAATTTGAATTTGAACTCGAATTAGAATTTGGTAACTATTCTTTACACTACTACAAATCTTCTCAATTTCATCGGTTATCACTTACACATGCAAAAAAGACAAATCTCTTAGTAGATCTTCCATCAACTTTTACTCTTCTGTTGATTCTCCTCTCACACTTCACTAAGAGTCTTTTATGCTCTGATACCATTTACAATTTATAAGGTCCTTCATTTCTGGGATTTAATGTTTTTCAATCCTCGAACTGTGGGTTATGGGCCCACGAAACTGGCTACCTCGTCCTTCTTGTCATGATTGTCTACGTCATTACACAAGTCACGTAGGTCTTTCAATTTTCCATGTATCGTGACTTTAACCCTTGCAAACAAAAATCTCGACTCAACTTCGTTCAATTCGCAATCAAAACTTGAAGCCACCAAAGTTTGCGCATGAGTAACGTCGGTCATTCAATTCTTGGCTTCCTCCTCTGAGCCATGCAGCCCAAGATACATCACATGACATGCATATATATTAGATACACACAAAAATTCCACACACAGATTGATACAAAATTAAACACCGGCACATGGAATTACATAACGTATGATGAAACCAAATAGAGATAATTTTATTAAAAACAACACGATTGCATTCCATAGTCTCTTAGAGCCTGGCTGGCCTGCTCTTCTTCTAATGGCTGTCTTCCACACATCGTAGGAATATACATTGTCATGGATTCCACACATCGTAGGAATATACATTGTCATGGATCACTTCGAATGTATAATTCATAAGATACCTCATAGATTTGAGTTTTCAAGCTTTTAATCCTTTATAAAATAGATATTTGCATCTTCTAGAACTTCTTTGGTTTTTGGAGGATAAATACATGCTCTTACATGACTCTTTCACTTAATTTTTTTTCCTTTCGAAAAATATGGCAAATTTATCATGTTTTCACAATGCATCATATAAAAAATAAAAACTTATAACTTATTTGTTAAATTGAAATTAATTAATTATTTTTAACTATTTATATAAATTAAATTATTATTATTATTATTATTATTAATTAGATTATGATCATACATGTAAGGGGTATACTTTGGGAAAATACACCAAGTATTCCTTTCACACTAGAGACAATCAAGGAGAGGCTATTGTAGAGCAATTCCATTCAGATGTGTGTGGACCATTATCGACAACATCCATGACCAAACACAGGTATTATGTTATATTTGTTGATGACTATTCTCGTAAATGTTGGATATTTTGCATGCAGAAAAAGGATCAAACTTTCACAAAGTTTTGTGAGTTTAAAGCATTGGTGGAGAAAGAGTCGGGAAAGAAGGTTAAAGCTCTACAGAGTGATAACGGTGGTGAGTATGTCTCAAACGAGTTTAAGAACTTTTGTGCAATGAAAGGGATTAAACGGGTGTTGACGACACCCCAAAACCTCAGCAGAATGGGGTGACATAGAGGAAGAACAAAAGCATAATAGGGCAGCAAGGGCGATGTTGCATGATCAGGGCCTACCACTACACTTGTGGGATGAGGCATGCAACACAACATTTTATGTTTAGAACCATAGCCCACATTAGATAATTGAGATGAAGACACCAGAGGAGGCTTATTTCGGTAAGAGGCCATTTGTTGGTCACTTTAGGATTTTTTGGTCATCGATATATTTCCATGTGACCAAAGATGCATAGAAGAAGCTTAAGCCTACAACATAGTTGGGGATATTTGTTGGGTACACTGATACATCTGACAACTATCGGGTGTACTTTCCAACCAGCAAGATGACAATGGTTGGCAGGTACTTCAAATTCGATAAGGAGAAGGCCATGCAAGTTTCCCTTGAGAGGGAGCTTCAGCTACATGCGATGAGGATATTTTAGCTCCTAAGGTTGAGGAGCCTCAGGTTGATGTGGATCAACCACATACAGAGGATCCAATAGTGGCGACATCTACTCAGGCAGAGTCTTCCAGAGAGGGAAGAAAGCACACCAGAGAGCCTAACAGATTGTTGGATGATGCGACAACACAACACACCACGCAAAAAACACGATCTATCGGGGCTTGGCCTTGACCCTCGTATAGTCGTTGAAGCAGGATAAAAATGGCTGAGCTTTGCACTTGGCTCTAGTCAATTTCTCAAAAATTACAAGGTAACTTTCAAAATTTGACTTTTACAATGATGCTCCTGCAAAACTTGGTAAAAAAAAGTTACCCCCCCTCAAAGTAAAATTACTTTGAGTTACACTTATCCCTTTAAAAAAATACAATTAAAATCCCCTTATTGCTCCAAAAAATTACAAATCACCTTATTACTCCACAAACCATAAATTCCAAAATTAAAAAATCACCAAATCTCTCCAAAAAAAATATAATATTCCTTATCTCTCCACAAAAATTACAAACAATGCAAAAAACTTATCACTCCATTAACATTTCAAAATTAAAAAATATTTCTTATTGCTAGCACGCTGGCTTGTTGCTGGCAGGCTGGCTCACACTGGCAGGTTTCACTGCAAAAAAAACGCCGCAAATACCCAATTGGACAGACAATCCTCTATATTCAACTTAAATTGCAATTCATGTAATCATATTCCAAAGAATGGCGCAGCAGTTGTAGATATCGATTCAACCTCAAGAGGAGCAGAGTACAAAGTGACTTGGCAGCAGACCCAATGCACAAAGGAACCACGTAAGCATGGAGAAAGAAATCAATTAAAACCATATGAAATCCAATTTAAAAGAACACAAACCAGATTATATAAATTTTTGATTTTCATTTTGCTCGAGGTATCGGAGGAGTCACTTCGCAGGTATTTACGGAGCCAATTTTCGTGAAACTAAGGAGGTTGGAGAGCTTAATCAGAATGTTCTCTGGCTATATCAATTACCTAGAACCTCCATACGTTCGATCCAGATTTTTTGATTTCCGTCTTCTACTTGATTCAGATTTTGATTCTTATTCTTTGAAAAATGGCGAGAGCGAAAGTCACAGGAGCAGACGGAGTTGCTGTAATAATAGTCAATTACCTTTGCAGTTAGGCAAAAACAAAACATCCCCGCATACTCAACAGTAAATACTCAAAATGAAGCGTGAAAGAATTTTACTACAACACAGCCTACATACAAGACAAATCCAATGAATGGCCTATGAGAAGGTTAACTTTTAGCAAAACTTCAAGAAATTTTACTGATGGGACAATTAGACACTTGTCCCTGAAGGCTCATAGAAATTTAGCAATGTGCACAACAATGTGCCAACAAAAGCCGCAAATAAATGACCAAGTATTAACACATTATAATACACAATCCCACCTCTGGAGAATATGAAAATAAATTTTATCGATATTATTCTTCAAAGAAAACTGAATAGAAATATGAAAGTTCAATTCTGTGGTCTGAACTTTCCAAATCTTCTCGTGACTTCATAATTATCTAGCATCTGAGATGAAGAAGATCATGGCCAGTGAGAAACTCACAGAGCTTGCAATGGTGGATCCTAAACGTGTCAAAAGGATATTGGCCAATCTCCAGTCAGTTGCACGCTCCAAGGAAAGAAAGTTGCACTATATCTCAGAGCTAGAACGCAAAGTCTAGACCTTGCAAATTGAGGCAACAACTTTGTTCGCACAGCTGACTCTTTTGTAGAGGGATTCAGCTGGACTGGGCAGTCAGAACCATGAGCTCAAGTTACACCTACAGGCCACGGAACAACAAGTGCAACACTTTCCCTGCGTTGGATTTGTATTATGCCATCAATAGACAATTTAATGTCTCCAGGTCCAAGTCTTCTCCAGACTGAATTCCTCACAGAAATCGGAGTCAAATGGTGGCAGCGGTAATTCTTACAATTGATTTTCAAATTTAAAAAAAAAATCTAAAATCACTAAAATAATAAAATTTCTTCTCTTTTGAATAAAAAATTGACAAATTTCATACCAATCATTCGCTGAACAATTCAATGGAGTTTTCCACAAACTTGTAGAGCTGGAATCTCCTCTTCACATCCACTGCAACATTACTCGAGCTCTGATACCACAATAATGGCAGAAGTGTCCTCAGACGTGTAATTTTATTAATCAGAAAAAATAATTACATAATTTGATTTTGCAAGAGTTTACACTCGAACAACCAAACACTCTTGCAATGAGCTATTTCTAAGCTCCATGTCCTAACTACCTCTAATTATCACTTATTAAATAACAAGTGTCCATTTACAATAAATGCTATTCAAAACAACTAGCTAACAAATCTCCTAAAATAGAACCTAAGATACGACACTTTTGGAGGGTCATATCTTGTTACAACAATACACTAATTCTAAATGTCTCCATTAAATAATTAAACATTCTAGAATAATATTTATTAGTTTAATATCTTAAATTAATAATTATTTTATTCCAATTTTATAACCTATGATAATATTGTATTTTTGTATCATCTAACAAATACAACCTTCCTTAATGGCATGATTGAGGAAAATGTGTACATAGAGCAACCTATAGGTTTTGAGACCTTCGACCATGAGTTGCATGTGTTGTGGCTCAAGAAAGCGTTGTGTGGGTTGAAGCAAGCACCCTGTGCTTGGTACACCAAGATAGATATCTACTTCACTGGGTTGGGTTTCGAAAAGAGTGAAGCTGATGCGAACTTGTACCACATAGTGGTGGAAGGTAAACTGTTGATCATTGTAATTTATGTTGTTGATCTCATACTGACAAGTGATGATCAACTGATCAAGTCTTACAAGGAGGACCTCGCAAGAGAGTTTGAGATGAAGTACATGGATCTCATGCATTAATTTCTTGGCATGGAGGTATGGCAGGTAGATGGGGAGTTGTTTGTGTCTCAGGGCAAGTATGCCAACGAGATACTCAGGAGATTCTGCATGGAGAGTAGCAAACCCATGGTGACTCCTCTAGCTGATAACTGGAGGAAGAAGGATGCTACTTTAGGGGAAGTAGTGGAAGCTACTATTTACATGCAGCTTGTGGGTTCACTCATGTACTTGGCGAACACACGACTGAATATGTGCTATGCAGTTAACCAACTTAGTCAAGCAATGGTTAGATTGGCCAAGCTATATTGGAAGGTGGCAAAGCATGTATTGAGATACCTCAAGGGAACTTCTCAGTATGGATTATGGTACAGACGAATAGAGGGAGTGAAGCTTCAAGGCTTCACCGATGAAGATTGGGCAGGGAGTCCATCCGACAAGAAGAGAACATCAGGAGGGATCTTCAGTATTGGGTCAATGACAGTTTCTTGGTACAACAAGAAACAAAGATCACTTGCACTCACTTCAGTAAATGTAGAGTAAATGGTTATGAGTCAGGCAACATGTGAGGCCAACTGGATGAGGAAGATCCTAGTTGGTTTGTTTGGTCAACAGATGGATCCAACTGTGATTTACTACGCTAATTAGAGTTGTATCAGACTCTCTAAAAATCCAGTTTTTCATGATCAGTCCAAGCATATTGATATCTGATATCATCATCTTAGAGTTTGTGTATTGAGGCGGATTATGTTGTTAGAGTAATTCCCACGAAGGAGAAAGATGTTGACATTTTGAAAAAGGCACTGTCAAGATGTAAATTCAAGTTTCACAGAGACAGTATCGAGGTAGCTGACAATCTGTTTCTTGTTAAAGGG
Organism: Pinus taeda; assembly: GCA_000404065.3. Taxonomy (NCBI): domain Eukaryota; kingdom Viridiplantae; phylum Streptophyta; class Pinopsida; order Pinales; family Pinaceae; genus Pinus; species Pinus taeda. The sequence goes on along the minus strand of APFE031120359.1, from coordinate 75,368 downwards.
AGTGTTGAAAAATGGCAACAAGAAATTCTAGTTTAATTTATCCTTGAATTATTAAACTGAGAATTGAAATCGAATTCTATTCTCATAGCAACTTTTAAATAGTTAATTAAGCTTAATTAACTTAAATATCTTAGGAATTTCGAGTTGGAAGTCTTTCTTTAGTCATGTATATGTTCTCCCTAAATTTTAGGGTTACAGTATGAGTTTAAATTGAGTTGGAAATTAGATCACTCAGTTTACTAAGTTAAGTTAAGTTAAATTAGTTCCAAACTGTTTGAGGAACTAATAGAGAGTTAACAGACAGTTGGTGTACTAGTGCATCCACAAGCGCGACTCTAGTTAGTTGAAGATTCCCTCATCAAAAACTTGTGCATGTCGATTCTGAGAAAGATCCAGTTGAGACTAGAGTGCAGGGACAATGTACTATCAGTTGTATTATTTACTGGAGTGTAAATATCATGCATACATTAGAGATTGATTGTATGTTTGGATTGTGCAGTTTTGAAAGCATGAATTCCCTTTAAATACAAGCTATTCATCCTAGGAATTACGAAAATATTAGGGGCTTGGAGAGCTCCAAAATTGGCTAAGTGTTGGCTAAAACTAGCTTGTGAGTTGAGAGATTTGAGCATACTTGTGCGGAATTGTTCTAGTGAGAACAAGCTTGGTATCTTCTCTCATATTTATGATATATACAATACATATAGCGGGGTTTTGAGCAGTGGCTTTCCCTAGATACGTCTTGTGTTATGTGCCATTGATTTATCTTCTTCTTGTTCATATTGTTTTCATCGATCTATTGGCTTCCGTTGGTTGAAAGTAGAAGTAGATTATTGTCCTGTGCTTTAGTACATTTCATGAGCTTGTGAATCTACAAAAAATTCTACAATAGATCAGTTTAGTAGTTAGCCATAGCCATGATGGGAAAAAGAATTATTCAACATATATTTTGGGCCGAATCCATTCACATAGCAGTAGTGGTTCTCAACAAAACACACATCATACCAAACAATAATAAAACTCCATATGAGCTTTGTTATAGAATACCTGCGACTGTCAAGCATTTTAGAATATATAGGAGCAAGTGCTATATCAAAAGGAATGATGACAAGCCTGGCAAGTTCGATGCATGAGATGATGAAGGTTTTTTCTTGGATATTCTCATAATAAGAAGGGTTATAGATGCTACAACAAGAATACAAAGAGGTTAGTTTATTTCATCGATGTTAAAGTTGATGAACACATTGAATCTAAAGTCAATCAACCAATAAATAACAAAAAACAATGATCCAGTCAACAATGATGACATAATTGATGACCCATTTTTAGATGAAGACAATGAAGAACCTGTCAGTCCTCAATCCGAGGATCCTGCAAGCTGTGTGCAAAAACAACACCTAGATAACCAAATTATTGGTTATTTGAATTCAAGTGTGTAAAAGAGAAGAATATTGTTCAACCCCCCTACTCAAGCACATGTAGCTCTGATATTCATGATGCAACCAAAGTATTTTCTCATGCCAACCAAGATTATAATTGGTTAAAATACATGTGTGAAGGGATTGATCATATCAAGAAGTGTTAGACATGGGATCTTGTTCCTAAACCAACAAACAAGAATTTGATTGGCACGAAGTGGGTCTTCAGGAACAAATTGAATGAACATGGTGAAGTGGTAAGAAATAAGGCAAGGTTAGTTTGCAAAGGCCATGGACATTGATTAAAGGGTTAGACTTTCATGAAACCTTTGCTCCCATTTCTATATTAGAGGCTATCTGGATGTTTATGTCTTTTGATAGTTTCAAGAAATTCAAGATATATCAGATGGATGTGAAATCTCCCTTATTGAATGGAGAGTTACAAGAAGAAGTCTAATTTGAGAAGTAAGATGGTTTTTAATTGATAGATCAACCTGATTATGTCTGCAAGCTGAAAAAGGACTTTCATGGTCTCACACAAGCCTCAAGGGTTTGGTTTTCCAAGTTGGATAGTTATTTTCTCAAGGGTGGTTTAAAAGAGGTGCAAATGATGGTAATTTATATGCGAAACCTAATGATGGAAAATTGTTAGTGGTGGTTTTATATGTTCATGATATTATTTTTGCCAATGATTTAGATCAACTAACTTGCCAGTTTGCAGCTAATATGAAGGCCAAATTTGCGATGTCTACGCTTGGAGAACTTTCTTATTTCTTTGTTTTACATATTGCACAATCTTCCAAAGGAATATTTATCTCACAAAGCAAGTATCTCAAAGATTTTTTTGAAGAAATTTGGCATGGAGAAATGTTCTCTGGTAAGCACTCCAATAGTTACTCGATGAAAGCTTAGCAAGATTGGTAATCACTAGAGGTGCAACAAACTTTATATAGATATATTATTGAAATCATTTCATTATTGAAAACATCAAGACCAAACATCATGCAAGCTACTAATATTGTTGGAACATTTCAAGAAGGCCCCAAACAAAGCCATGTTATAACAGCTAAGAGCATTCTCAGACATCTTAGAACCACAATGGACTATGGAATTTGGTACCCCTAGGATAAATATTTTTCACTAACTATTTTTACTAATGTTGATTGGGAAAGTGATGTAGATGAGCGAAAGAGCACTAGTGGTGGTGCTTTCTTTCTTGTCGAATGTCTAGTTTCATGGTTGAGCAAGAAGCAATCTTCAATCTCTCTCCACTACCGAAGAAGAATATATAGCAGCAACTTCTTGCTGCACTCAACTCTTATGAATGAAGCATACCTTACAAGATGTACAAGTGTTAAATGATCATCCTATCCCAATCATCTTTAATAATACAAGTGCCATCAACATGTCTGAGAACCCTATTTTTCATTCAAAGACAAAGCACATTCCAATAAAGCATCATTTCTTAAGAGAGCAAGTTGCAAATCATATTTTCAAGTTGGAGTATGTACCTACAAAAAAATGGGTAGCTTGTATCTTCACCAAGCCTCACCTAAGATATCAATTTGAGTATTTAAGGAAAAGATTGGGAATAGTTGTTGTTAACTTCCTCCACCAGATCTTCCTCAAGAGCAAGAAGGGTAGCCAACAAGAACTTAGCATATCAAAAGAAAGTTGTCAAGTCGAAAGGATCAACAAGGCATGGGGAGATAAGTTGCAAGGGCAGCATGTTGTTTTATTTTCCATTGATGTCAACGGGGAAGAAGTACACCAAAGCAAAAGCACACTAAGGGAGAAGTACATCAAAAGAAAAAAGTACACCAAAGGAGAAGTGCATCATAGGAGGAGAAGCATCCATAAGGGGAGAAGAATGAGAAGTAATAAGTACTTTGATTTTTCCTTAATGATCATGTTTTATGGTGTCTCAATTAATGCCAAAGGGGGAGAAGGTTAGAAATATCGAAAAGGAAAATATTGATAAAGGTGTAGAGGTTGTTGGAAAATACTTAGATGGGTAAAGCTCTAAAAGAGCTTTCTAGTGGTATATAGAAGTTTGAAAATGGCCTGTTGGATCACAGGTTATTTCTAGTCAAAGGTGACAAGCCCCAAGGTCAAAGTTGCAGCCCTAAACATGGTCGTAGGGACAAAATGGTGAAAGTTTGGCATTTTTTCCGAACTAGGTGGAGCCATTAGTAGGGTAGCTAACAGGGCAACCAAAGTACGTGGAGTAGGATAGGTTTCATAGTGGTGTGAGTTATGATTGGCGAAAGTTTGCAGCAGGAGGTCCCCACTAAGAAGCTCATCTCGGAAGGCCAACCCTAAAAGATATATAAGTAGGAAAATTTTCAAGGCTATAGGATGATGAAGCACCTGGAAAACATGGTTGAATGACTATACGATAGAGAAAGTATTGATTGGTGTGTGGAGGACCCACAAACATCTCATCCTGAAGGAACGACCCTGGAAGAGCCAAAGGAAATAGAGGTTGAGGGAGCTTGGATGATAGGGCATTAGGAGGACATGGTAGAGGAAACAACAAAGTAATTAATCACGGGACCCCCAAAATTTAATAAAGAAAATCATTGAAAATCCAAGGTCCGGGACCCCTTTACCTCCATACCCTTGACCACATAAATGAGAACATATGGCAGTTTTTTATTGGCTCATAGTGATGACGTAGGAGACTTAGAGCCATGATGATGTCGACACGATGTGGCCGAATTGGAGTGTGAGAGATGGTAGGAAAATTCAACATATTTAGGTACCCATGTGGGCCAAAAATAGGTGACACATGGCAGCACTCTATGAGTGACACCTGGAACCCTTGTAGAGGTGGCACAAAACTGGAAGGTACATGTCATCTCTGAAAGGTAGACTCCAGAAGAAATAAAAAATTTAGCATGCAACACTCGCGGGCTAATAAGGATTCGAGACATGCTGGATCACAGGTGGTAAGTGCATCAGTAGCAGAAAACCAATAAACAAATCACATGTGGAGTGAGTGGTCCCAGAGGTATAAGTTATCCCGGAAGGAAAATCCTATAGGTTTCAAAGTATGCAGCAACGCGAGGTTCTATAAGATGACGAGGCTCTGCAACACAATGGAATGTAGGTGGCATGCGTGATGAAAGTTGAATACCAATGAAAAGGGAATTAGTGGAGAGGCAATCCTACAGGGACATGTAATATTGCATTACATACCCCAGAAGTATTTTCAATGGTGCATAGGATTATAAGCTGAGGTCTAATACTTGGGACCAGGTCTTGGTTCGTTTCGACATTATGACCACATGCATGGAAGTTTACAGTGTTAAATAAGCCCTCGGGGCTATAACACAAGAGAAGCCAACATAAGATGTTATGCGAAGGTTTTATGAATAAAGATCTCATGCCAGAGACCATTTAACATTTATGTTTAAGCATTGCAAGCCTAAACTAAGGGCATATATTGAATACTCAGCATGAAACAAGTCAACAACTTGTGGATTTGGCATTTTGCCAAAATTTTGTGACTTGGAACCAAATCAACGAAGTGCTAAAGTTTGAAAACAAAGGAATGAATGAGTCGGTAGAAAAATTGGTGGAATGGACAAGCTAGAAGCACATTTAGCAAATTTACTGAATTTGGATATTGACAAATTTAGAAAAACTTCTTCTAAATCATGTAACTTGCCAGAATGGAGAAAAACAACAATTAAACTCATATTTTCTTACAAAGATAGGTAAGAAAAGATTGAAGACTTATTGTGCACATCAAGAGGGCATTCCCGAAGTAGAAAATTAAGAAGTTAATGAGATCAAAACCTCTGATAAGTGAAATTTAAGTGAAGTTAACTAAAACTCAAGAACTAAAAATATCAATCCAAAATTATTTATAAGAAGAATTGAGTTTGCAAGTTTAAAGATTTCTTTATTTTGGTTGTATTGGATTTTTATTGTTTAGAGGTGGATCTTGGTGGATTGATCAGTGATCAAAGACTGTTGAAGTGATTTTATGATGTTTGTGGTGATTATTTGAGGTGAGAAATTATTTGTTTGTGAAAGGAAGTGAGGCTTCATGATTTCGTTTGAAAATGGTATGAAAGATGAATCATTGAGGTTAATAAAGTGGTATCTTGCATATCAAGGGTTGCAACTCCTTCCAGTAGTGGCTAGTAAATAATCATGGGTAGAAGCTCCTTTTAGTAGTAACTGCTAAATTAGGGCTAGTAGCTCATTTTCGTAGTAGCTGAAAATTTGGGAGTAGTAGCTTCCTTCTAGTTGTAGTGAGAGAACTTTGTAACAGAAGTAGAAGCTTTCCTTTGTGGAAATAATTGATTTTTTTTAAGAATCTATATGTTCTATTTGTGCTTCTTATGTTTATTCTTGTGATACTCATATGAACTGTTGTTTAAGTGTTTATTGGTTCCCTAATATTATTTACTAGTGAAAGAATTATTTTTTAATTCCTATAATACTGTTTCACTTCCTCCTCTCAATATGGTCTTGATTTCTACACCTATCTCAAATATCCTTTGCAGACTTGAGATCCATAACTTTCTCAAGGTCCATGTTATTAATATTTTCATAAATTGCACACTTGGCCTGGGCATTCCATTGTTGAACTTGTTTTGAAGGGGGTTGTTCACCATAACCATTTATCACTATCTTCGAAAGTTTAGATCCATGAGTAGATATTTCATATTTCAACTTCTCTCTCCATTCTTGAAAGTTTGTGGCATTGACCAATAGATAATTTTAATGATTCGTGATTCACCTAGATCTACCTTCCAACAATTAAGCTACAATAGAAGGAACCTGCTCTCATACCAATTATTGAAAACATAGTTTTACTGAGAGGGGGGTGAATTAGTATAATGTTGATTGAATCATCATAACCAATTTTTACCAAAACATTAATCAATAAATTAAACACGTAAATAACCAACAACATAGCAAATCTAAACATGCATGAAACTTCAAAGCACAACATAACAAGAAACACAAATGGACTCCAAGGATTTTGGGTGGAAACAATCAAGGGGAAGAAAAGCATTGTATTGCTTTACTTCTCTTCTTCTTATTAATTTTAATATCTTCTTTTGCAACAATTTGCTAACCACCACTAGCTAGGAGCAACCACTCCTTCAACAAAGATTTTTTGGCCCCAACCATCTAGGAAGCCCCAACTCCCTAATATCAACTCATTGGCCACTACCAACTAGGAAGCCCCAACTTCCTATATTATAAATCCACCACTTTTCTAAGGCCACAACCTTCTCAAACGCCATGGACCACAATTTAATTTGTTTTCATACAAGGTCCTCTTTTGCAACAACAAACTTCTCACAATCACCAAAAACTCACACAACTGTACACTAAGGGAAGCAACAGATCTCCATCATAGCACAACAGTACAATCCCTCATTTGGCCAAACAACACAACCATCAATTGTAGTATATTATAAAGAAAATTCATGATACATGACATCTACAGTGATTTACTAAATAACTTGAACATTAACCCCATACAATTTTCCAACCATGACATGATATATTTTCACTACTTTTGTCCTCATCAAATTGGACCAAATCAACTCATTAATTATGTTCCATTTCTCTTTATGACCATATCACAATAGAACCTAATGAGCATGTCACCATTCACATCAAATACCATGGGACTGCCCATTGTTTTTCCTTTCCATGCATAGATCCATGGATGTTGTTTACCCATACATAATCAAGAGCTATAACTATTTGTAATATTATCAAAACACTTCCAATCATGATACCACCAAAAAATCATGCCAAACACCTGCAACAAACAATCAAAAGCATAACATCTAAATGTTGACATTAATTCCAACCAAACAATATTTTTGCCAACACACAACACATGATAATTACAATGGAAACATACAAACATTAAAAATAAATAATTATATTTTTAATAAAGCATTGACTAGCTATAAACTTAGATATTCCACCCAGCCATCAACCACACTACTCATTATCTCTTAGTAGTGAGTCACCTTGGAGCTAGGGCTTCAACTCCACAAGGAAATGGCTTACCCAAAACTAAGTACATACTAGTACCATACATATCCAGGGCAAGGTACCAAACCCAATAGTCTCTGACCAATACTCTCACACCCCCCCATCAACCACACAACCCATGTAATGTACGCCTTCTTTACGCTCACAATCCATTAGGTTATGCCACTACCCTTCTAGGGTGTCCAAGTTGGCCAATCAGGGATGTTGCAAAGCCATGTGGTCTTTAGGAGTTATTTCTACCTCATGGGTCTCCAAGTACCCCTCTGACCTCACACTCGGAACCCATTCCCTCTTTTCCACATTCCTCCTCGAATTGTACTTGAGGTTTATCATGTCACAGGATTGTCCATGTTTCCCCTCTAGGGAGTTCAGACTTTCTCCTACCAATCATAATGTTGTAATAATGTGTGTCCCATAACACTAAGAAACTCACTTTTGTGTGCATATTACTCTCTTGAGACATGGCATCTTGACACATGGCACCCTCTAAAGTCATTTTATGAACATTATGAACTTTTGATGAAGGCTTATTTTAATAATGTCTTAGCCACCTAGGTTTAAGTCCTTTATCACTTACCCTTTATCATCACTTTCACATTTGTGCAGTCCTATCCCCCATACTCTCTTATTTGATTTGGTCTGCAATAATGCTATATTTTATTAAGATGCATGTAGTTTCATATTTACAAAACTAAGCTCTTTGGTACCAAAACATATAAAGACAAACACACTTAGCCTAAAAAACATATGTACATGGGCACATTGGCCTTAAATTATTCCTCGGCTCACTAGCCTAAACATGATATTTACATCACACATAAGGGTCATCCTAAGGGTGCGCATGATTACAAGTCGAGGAAAGACAAACTTGCTTGAGTAGAGATAGAGATTAAGAGAACATAGTTTTTGGATTCTTGATGAGAAAGTTAAAGGAAAAAAGAGAAGACCATGTGGAAAACAACATGCAAGTAATTAACATGAGGATTTTTATGAAGTAGAATATTTCATGGAACAAAGAATATTCATTGTTGAAGTAAGATGAGGGCATTGGAACTTTACCCGACAAAGTTTCCAAGTTACTGTAGAAGCAAGTTGTGGGCATTAGAACCTTGTGTTATGGACAATGTGGAATTGTTTTTAAGTGGAATTCTCAATCCGATACTACGAAATTTGGAATAGGAGAAGTATGAAATGGTTAAAAGGAAATTGACCATGCACTGTAGAGGAGAATGTGAAAGAGTATGTGGTAGAAATAAAAGCACTAAGAAAGAGCTATTGATATCACATTGGTAAATGAGAAGGCAAAGACACAAATACACAAAAATGTTAAGTTTAGTTGCTAAGACAAGCATGTAAAAAAGTTTTACATGTCTACCCATTGATCCTTTAGAATGTGATATTAGATGTTGCTAGTATGTAGGTTGGTGGAATTAAACCCTCTATCATGTAAACCATTAATCTGATCTTATGGTGGAGATTTACCTAAAGGGAATAAAAATTAGATTTCTAGGTTTTTATCATCCCATCCTTCTAACCCCTAGTTTCCTTTTTCTATGCACATGGTTCAACACTTCCTTGAGGGAAATCAAAAATATTTTGTGGAGGAGGATATGCAATATGATTATGTTATTTGATGAGTTTAGTTGGTAGGGTTCTTTCTAAAGGTTTATATGCTCATTGGTGGACATGATTTTAAGTGCAAGGTTGAGCACCAATTTTCATACATTTCTGGGCGATATTTCTCCCATCCCATCCCTCTATTATCTGGTTTCCTTTTTCTATGGACATGGTTCATTATTTTCTTGAGGGAGATCAAGAAGGTTTTCTCTAGATAGATATGTGATCTAGTTAGGTTTTTTTATAGGTTTAGTTGGTGAGGCTATTTGTAAAGGCATATATGGTCATTGGTTGACATGAGGTTTAGTGCAATCCTAAGCGCGATTTCTCCTTCAATTAGCTTAATTTTTAGTGTAATTATTGTTGAGCTAAGAATTTTTTACTAGTTCTTCATGTTAGACTCCAATCTAAATTACAAAGTAGAGTTTTTATTTGTATTTTTAGGATTGAACACAATGCTTGGAACACTAATATTAACCCCAAATGTGTTATATATTGACTATGAGTGCAACTTTCAACAACGAAACACGAAAATGGTCACCAAAATCTAGACTTAGTGTCTATTAACTAAAAAACCATGCTAATAAAGAGGGCAATGCATGACTACGTTGCAAGTGCTTCAGAGCTAAGGAAACTTGATTTTGATTTTGGAAAAAGGGATTCAATACAAAGTAGGAAAAATATAGAAGGATAAATGTAAGTTCTATGATTTAAGATAAATAATACTCAACTAATTATCATGTCTTAATGACTATTCTTATGTCTTAGTGTGGTGTGTGTTTTTTTTTCTTTTTGTCAGGCTTAGCTACGCCAAGACAACGCCAATGTTGGATGGAAAATAATTTGTCCACGTGTAGGATGCTATTATTGTGATTGTGTGAGGCTTGGTCAAGTCTAGATACTCCATTGGACAATATTTTATCCCCAAGGATAGCTAAGTGTTGTGTATTTTCAAATTTCTTACTTAAATACATCTTTTCATCTAAAAAGCTACATAAAATTGTACCTTTGGGTTGGAAGATTGTGAACAACAATAGAAATATCATTTTACATAAAATAAAATATCAACCATATTTTACAATTTTTTTGAATATTTATATAAATTTTAAAAACCAAAAAAATATTATTCTCGTTAAAAATAAAATAAAAAAAATATCAAATTTAATATCAAAATATTTTTATCGTTTAATTTTATTAATAAAAACATTAAAAAAAAAAATTATATATTATAATATAATATTAATGAATGGAAAATTAAGAAAAATAGTGTACGCACCATCAAAGAAAAACGAAAAAGCAACGTACTTATTAATTAATGACCTTGTCCCTCGTCAACGTTTTATAGTTTTATATGTTTGAATGATTGAGCACCAAGTTTTATATGATATTATAAAGAGTATAAAATAAAAACAAAATCAAAATCACATGAATTAAAAGTATCTTTTAAAATGGTGAAATGAAATTTCAAATATAATATTATTTGGTTGTCTTTATTGTTAGTTTAATAAGTTATGATTATATATAGCAAAGAAGAATCTGAGTAGTGATAGATGATTAAATACCGAGTGTGAATTTCACGAACAAAAGATTTGATATGGATGGACTAAAACCGATAAGGTTAAACATTTTATGGAATAACAGCTATGTATTCTGATGGCGACCGCTCAACCCAATATTACGCACCCTATCCTATCCTATCAACTTCAACGTTCCGCAACTATCCTATCCTATCTTATCAACTTCAAAGTTGACGAAAAAAGTAGTGCTCCTTTATTAGTCTTTAGGAAGCTTCTATTGACAGTGACAGCAGAATAAGCAAATGACGCAGTCCCTTTCATAGTACGAATAACGCCAACTTTCCATTTCGTTGGCCAATCAAAGCCCGCGAAATGTTTAGCCTCCAATTCAAGAACTGATTGACATTCTCTGGTCTCCAATAATCCAGCTACTAGTAAACATGTTGGGTGAAAATGGCAATAATTAGATGGCAGCTTACAATCCTTGTCCGTTAACTTTATGTTGCTCTCTGAGTGACAGGACCATAGAAGTAAAACCTGGTCTTACGTTTAAATTAAGATGCCTTAAGGTACAAGGGGAGAAGTTAGACGAATTGGCCTTTTACAGTGTGATTGGGCATCTTCGTATTATTAGCGTCGGAGGTTTACTCGCTAATTCGGATAAGTGAACAAAACATTCTTTCCATCTATGCATAATCCTCCGGCTGTCACTGGAACTGAAAATGTGTTTGTCCATTTGAAATGTAACATATCGAACCTTTGAATACAAAATAATGTCATTTATTGTGTGTGGAATATGGAATTTATCATTACAAAATAATGTTGTTTGTTGTCAGCGATACAGAAATATCTGAATAAATCATTTTAGCAATGGGGGATGTTGTTTTTTTCATTTTCAACCGAATGAGAAATTATTATGTCTTATGTTATTTAAATTTAATCAAATTATGATCTCTCTGTGATAATAATTTATGATTTCTGCAGTCATAATTTACGATCTCTGTGGTAATAGAAAAACAATCTGGAGCACATGCGTCTACGGTCCAACGTGCTGATATCAGGTACACACATTCCTTATATTTTTCTAATACATATCTACTCATATATTTTCAAGTATGAATAATTCACCACGATTACCAAAAATTACCAAAGATAGACGTAACATAGTTACTCTACAGAGCCTCTATGAGTATATAGAGTCTTTAGAGAAACGTAGAGAAGAAAGAGAAGTCAAGCTACAAACAGAGTTAGCAGCGATGATGGAAAATAAATTCACATCTTTTGAAGTCAAGATCCAAAAACAAATAGAAAATAAAATAGAACTATTGGAGAATAAGATGGAGGCGATGGAGACTAGGGTACAAGTTATAAAAAAACAAAACCAAGATATGAACCAAACATCCCAGCAAGTAGATGTTGATACTTTAGAGAGTCTTAAAATGAAGAACATGATTAAAGAGCTAGAAGAAAAAATTAATAGTCACCTCACCCTAAATAGTGTGGTAGGTAAATTAGATATCAAACCAATTAAAGATGAAATGAAAAAATTGATAGAATTAGACCATAAGCGTAACAAAAGGGCCTTGAACCGTATAATCTTCGGTTTGAAAGAGGAGGTAGACGAGGATACTTTAGCCATAGCCCAGACAAAATTACGTAACAGATTACAAATTGAAACAACGTGTTTCACAGAAGCAACAAAGGTTGGGGAAACTAATTGAGAATAAAGGAAGGCCGATCCAAATAAAGTTGAGCTCTACTGACCATAAGTATGACATACTTAGTAAAACCTCAAGTCTAAAAGGAATGATAATATTTATAAATGAAGATCTCATTCCAGAAGATCAAACAAAATTGAGAAAGGAGGCTCAAAAAGTAAAGGAAGCTAGGAAGGAAGGAAAATGGGCAATAATCAGAAATAGAAAAGTCGTTATTCGAAATAGAAACCAAAAAGATAATAATAAATTGCAATTCAACAGGGTTCATATTCTTTCTTGGAACTATCGGGGCTTTCCATGGAACAAAGGCCCCAAGCTAAGCTGGATCTCGAATGATGTTGATATTATTTTGCTTGTTGAATCTTGGGAGCACAAAGAATCTAAGGTCCCTAACATAGATGGTTGTACATTATGGTCTACCTAGAATAAACGATCCTCCCGTAGAGGCATTGGGGGTATAGCTTGTTACATTAAGAAGAACATCTCTCCCCATGCTAGGATTTATAAAAATGACCCTTACAACCAATATAGTTGGATAGAAATTACTGACATTTATGATAAAAAAGACCTACATAGCAATCTATTATTTCTCCACAATCAATTCTAACTTCTATAAGAAAAAGAATCTAGATATAAATAGTCCTTACATTGGTTTAGAGAATGGTATTTCTAACCTAAGGAATGAAGGCAATATCCTTTTAATGGGCGACTTTAATGCTCGAACTTCAAGCAACCAAGTTATTCTTCTAAGCAATCATTCCAACCCTAATCCTCTTTGGTTAGACGAAGACCTTCCTCTGGCTAACCGGTACAAAATGAGCTCTGAAGACCTCGGGGAGAATTGTTTGGATCGGAACTAGTCAAGCTCTGTAGTGCTCAGGATCTCATAATGTGTAACGGTCTAAAAAAGTGGCCCAATTCTAACCATATGACCTACATCCATGGGCTTGGTAGCAGCGTGGTAGACTATGTTATCTCCAATCTCCCTCTATACAAGGAAATAATAAATTTTGACATCTTAAATGACTACAAGCCTAACTCTGATCATAGGTCTTTACTTATAACTCTTGATTTTATCATGCATAGAGATCCCATAGAAGATAATCCTTATAGCCAAAAGAAGTTAATCTTTGATAGAAATAAAAAAGATCTCTTTCTAAATGAATTAAAAACTAATTTGCTTCCTTTATCTAATATAGACAACATAGAAGATCTATATCATAATTTTACTACAACCCTCTTCTATTAACAAGTTCTCAATTGAAGTTTCAAGTAATAAAAGAAATAGCAAAACCAATCCATGGGATGACAAAGATTGTAAAAGTGCAAGGAGAGCAATTAATGAAGTTGTTGATGAATCTCTTAAAATTGGCAAGAAAAAAATATACAAAGCCCTAACTAAAAGGAAAAAAAGACAGTATATTCGTAAAAGACAAGAAAATCTCTTACACCTCTCTAATGTAGCTCCTAAGAAATTCTGGAGGCAGATTCTAACAAGGAAAACTAAAGATAATAATAAAATTGCTTTACACAACTAGAATTCCTATCTTAAAAAGCTTTATGAAACTCCAAATGTCATGGATAACTTTGAAACCCTGCTCACAATGAAAGAATTTTTCTCATTAGAAGACATTGATTTTGGGGTTAATCGCTTGGCTAATGGGAAAGCTAAGGACATTGAAGGTTACCAGGCAGAAATCTTAAAAATTGGAGGTCCTGTCCTCATTCCCCACATTCACAGGCTTTTCAATCACGCAGTCAAGCAAGGGTTCCCTGAACCATGGACTCAAAGCCTCATTATCCCTATTTTTAAAAGTGGGGATACAAATAACCCCTCTAATTATCGGACAATTATGATCAGCCCTCTCCCAGCCAAGTTATATGGTATTATTTTGGAAAGGAAGTTGAGCATATGGCTTGAAAGTGAAGGTAAGTGGGCTAAAGGCCAAGCAGGTTTTAGAAAGCAACACTCAATAACAGACCACCTCGTTACGCTTAGGATCATTGTGGAGGAATGTCGCAATGATAAATCCAATCTCTTTTGTTGCTTTGTGGACTTTAGAAAGGCTTTCGATACGGTTCCTAGAAACAAACTTTGGAACAGATTAAAAGAGCTAAAGGTTCCTTTTGAGTTGAGAGTTGTTGCTATAAGGTTATATGAGAATGTAATTGCCAAGTTAAAAAGAAATGAGGGGTGGTCAAAAGATATAAAGTGTAACATCAGAGTTAAACAAGGTTTCCCCCTCTCCCCTACCCCATTTGGCATTTACATCGACAAGCTAGAAGGTTGTTTAGAGGAAGCAGGATGTGCAATCTTAGCTGGGGTAATCATCATCCTTCTTCTCTACGCTGACGATATTGTTCTTCTCGCAAGGTGCCCATCTGATCTTGATAAGCAACTTATACTTCTTAAGGATTTTTGCTCTACCATGGGTATGATTGTTAACACTGACAAAACAAAAGTTATGATTATCAAATCCAAGAAGGACACTTACACTAATTTTATGTATGACAATAATAACTTGGAGGAAGTGTCTTCCAACAAGTACCTAGGAATTGATATTCATCACAAGCTCAACTGGAACTATAGCATTGAGAAAAGGATTAATGGGGGTTGGAAAGCTTATTTTGGTCTTCAAAATAATTGTAAAACGACAAACCTCGTAATGTGGGATAGAAAGAAGGTCCTCTTTGAAACTTTAGTCACTCCGGTTATCTTATATGGATGTGAGGTTTGGGGTTGTAGCATCTCTAGAGAATCTTGGAGAAAGATTGAGCAAATCTAGAAGCGTTTCATAACGTATAACCTCAAAATTAAAAGCAATACACTCTATCCTATTCTCCTTATAGAAGCGGGTATTTCCCCTATCGAGAGCCTAGCTATGACTAGGATTCTGTTGTACAAGCACAAACTCAATAACATAGGAGACCATAGACTTCCTAAGCTAGCTTTAAATTCCAGCCAAAACCACCATAGGCTCAAACGAGGTTGGTATAAAGACACCAGGGCCTAGTTAAACCATTGGGAGATCGACGAGAATGTTGCATTGCAAAACATTAATAACATTAAAAATATTGTTATTTCTAAGTTCAAAGAAAAATGTGGTGTGAGAAAGATTTAGAAGCTAAAAGAAAATTAAAATATTATGAGGAGGTCATCAACCCCACCCTAGAAGATCAAAAGTATCTCTCTGTTTTAACTAGCTCAAAGAAGAAAATTAATATAGCGAAGATTAGAACGAACTCTCATGAGCTCCATAGTGAAACGCATCGTTGGGCAATTCCTAAAACTCCATCGAGGATGAAAATCACTTCCTCTTAGAGTTTCAAAATCTTTGTTGCAATACTAACCTTCCTAGCCTTTTACATTGTCAAAATTACAGTGAGCTCGGGAGGCTTCTCTCCAAGATTTTTCAGCATAGAATAAAGTTTTAAATCAAACTAAATAATCCGTTTCTTTAGGTCCGATAGACCAAAATTTGGTCTCAATGGACGTTAACCATCATCATCATCATAAAAATAAAATAAAATTATATATATATATAATAATAATATTATAATATATATTATATATATATAATATATATATATATATATATATTATAATATATATATATATGAATTTTATTTTTATTTTATTTTTATGTAAATTGAATAAATTAAAATAATAAATTGTAATAAACTAAAAATAAAAATATATTAATATATATATATATAAATTAATTTTTTTTTTTGTATTAGTTTCATAAATTTAAGATAACATAATGTAATAGGACATGACATTTTTTTTCTATATTCAATATGAGAAACGCTTCTATAAAGAATGATGATGATGATGATGATTAACCTTCACTAAGACCAATGCAGTGTATTGAATCTCAAGAAAAGAAAAAGAATCTAATTGTGATTCTTCAAAAACTTGTTTCTATGATAAAAAAGAAGGGAAAGAAGTGCTTCAAAATCATTGTAGTTGGGTTGATTTAATAAGTCAAGTAGATTGGAAATGTGGCAGATGTGAGGGAATTGAGAGTGGATGTGAGTAAGAGCCAGGCAGTCTGAAAAGAAGTGTTTTTCATCGTACACCCTTTTAGTATTGCACAGATTCAATTGTCCCAGGGATTCTTGGGACTAGACCACCATCCGGTTTCACTTCGAAGCTCATGAGAATTAGTTCTTATCCTAGCAATGTTCATTTTTTTCTTAATGTTGGCCAACACAGAGAGATAATTCTGGTTATCAAGAGTGGGGTTGATCATCTCCTTATAGTATCTTAGCTTCCTTTTACCGTCCAACTATTTATCATCCCACAACTTGTCCTCAAAATTGGAGGTAATAGTATTTTTGACACTATCCTTGCTTCCCATGATGATCTCCTCCTTAATCCCCCAATGGTTGAGCCAAGATTGGGCATCCTTAGTGCTTGAGGCGAAGTTGGGGGTTTTGACTAAAGTTAGAAGCAATTTTTGTGAGCCTCTTGGATTCCATGTTGTAAATCTTATTCTTATACATCAAATATATAAACATAGTCGTACTTTCATGGGGGATAAGCCAACTTCGATCAAGAGGATATGATAGGGAGGATTTCCCTTGATCGTGAGGTTGTAGGTTATGAATTACTTTTGAATCATCTCAATCTTTCTTCACAACTATCTGGATATACTGCAACCCCAAACTTCACATCTGTAGAAGACAACAGGGGTGACGAGAGCCTCAAAGAGAAACCTTTTTTTACTCCAAATTCAAAGATCAACTAACTTACAATTGTTTTCAAGCTCATAATAATCTTTCCAACCTCCAATAATCCTTTTCTTAATGCTATAATTCCATTTGAGCTTATGAGGAAAGTCAATATCCAAATATTTATAAGAAGAAACCTGCTCTAAGCAATGATTATCATAGAAGAAATTACCATGGGTGATCTTTTTAGAATTTTTTGATCATAAATTTAGTCTTGTTGGTATTAACCATCATACCCATCTTGGAGCAGTAGACATGAAGAGTCTTAAGCTGCTTGTCTAGGTCATAATGACATTTTGCATGAAGGAAAATATCATCAACATAGAGGAGAAGAGTAATGATTATACCAACAAGCTCAGTGCCCTTGCAACCTGCAGTTTCCAGACATTTCTCTAGCTTATCGATGTAAATGCCAAAAAGGATAGGGGAAAGGGGACACTATTGCTTAATCGTGATATTGCATTTAATATCTTTAGACCACCCTTCGTTGGTCTTAAGCTTGGCAGTGATAGTCTCACAGAGGCAGATGACAACAATCCTCAGTTCAGGAGGAACCATGATCTCTTCAAGTCTCTCTTAGAGCTTATCTCGAGGAACATTACCGAAAGCTTTTCTAAACCCCCAAAACAACAAAAGAGATCAATTTTACTATTGCGGCATTCCTATGCAATGATCCTGAGACTGACAAGATGGTCAATAGTCGAGTGATGTCTCATAAAACCAGCTTTCCCTTTAGCACTTTTACCATGGTTTTCAAGCCAAATGCTAACCTTTTTTTCCAAAACGAGCTCATTTAGCTTGACTAGGATGTAGCTAATCATAATGGTCATATAGTTAGAGGGAACACTTTTGTCCTCATTTTCAAAGATAGGCACAATAAGGCTTTGCGTCCAAAGCTTAGGGAAGCCATTCTTTACTACCAAATTGAGAAGCATGTGGAGATGAGGAGTGATGATAGATCTTCCCATTTGAAAGATCTCATCTTGGTATCCTTCAATATATTTAGCTTTCCCATTAGTGAGCTTATTAATCCCAGACTCAACATCTTCTAGAGAATATATATTCCTTAATAGGAGTGTTTAAGATGGTGCCCATGGTGTCCTGAGAATCATACAATTTCTCAAGATAGTATTCCCAATTTTCTAAGGGGATAGAATTGTTAGGATATTCCGACACATAGGAAATAGTTAAGTATAACTTGGTATAGTGTAGGGTTAGGTAAAGTATGTTTCTTTACTATGTACTTTTGTAACTTACAATTCGACGATCATGATATCTTCTAGACATTAAGTGATCTGACGGTTCATTCTCTCTTCGGTATTACCAATACTTGATTTGTGGCTTAGCACACGATTGATCCATGATCTCTATTTAAATAGCATGGAGGGTCATCTGTAGGGTAACCATTCATGAAAGAAGCTTATGTAAATTTTCATTCTTTTATTAATAAATTTCCTGAAGTGGCCTCGTTGGCTCAGGCCGTGGATTGTTTCCCTCTTTGAGGGTTTTAACCACGTCAAGGATACTGATGTATTGATCCATGATCTGTTTGTGAGTGGTGTCCTTTGGTGTTCTGTCTGAGGAACTTCCCCTGTAAATTCCTACATGGTATCAGAGCTATTTGGGGGCTGCATCCGTTGGTGATCCAAATCTGAAGCCGTTACAACTGCATCCGACTGTCGTTTCCTAGATCTACTATTTCTGACTGCTTTCAGGCCAATAGGACTCCTCTATTGTGTTAGGAACATCTGTTCCAGTGAGGAACCCCTTTCGTTTCATGCGAAAAGGTTTCCGGTAGCCCTAGGTACGCCATTTTAAGGATTTGGAGGTATACAGTCTTTATTTGCAGTTCTCTCTATTCATCTCTCTGTTTATTTCGGTTTATTTAGCTTTTTGTTTTTTATTACCGGATCTATACCTTTCATTTCTGCGTATGCTCTTTGCCCTGCGACTCTGTGCTATTTGGGCAAATCAGAAACAAAAAGGAAGGATTTTTCTCATGCGTATGCTCTTTTCCACCGCACCTTAGTGTGATCTTGGAAAATCAGAAACATTGAGGAAAATATTTAGTTTCCAGCAAAAGCTAATTTGAAGCCGTAAGGTTTATTTTTTTTGTATGCCTGTGTTGGGTTTTGTAGGCAAAAAAGAGCTATTTCAAGCAAGCACGCACCCCAAAGCTTCAGTGACTAATAAAAAAAAAAACCCTTCTTCTTTTCCAAAAATTACTAACCTTTTAAACTAGCTCACTTGGTCGAAAGTTACTTTATGAGAATAGAGGTCTTGAGTTCAAGTCTTTCTTTTTTGTTGAGTTACTTTTTCAAAAAGCACATGTAACTTATGTTTTAAAGTTACTTTATGTAAAAGTGTTCTCACCCATTATAAAAATGAGTCACTTATAATTCTGAACTCTCTTTATCTTTTATTTAAGTTACAATTTAGTGGGTAGCTCATAGAGTACCATTGTAAAAGTGATTTTCACTTATTTATAGAAGTGAGTCACATACAGACTTTTTTTTAACGTGAGCTAATTAGATTAAGTTCTGAAAGGGGGGGATTTTTTTAAATATAACATTATCATTCATTTCCGCACATTCATGCACTTCATCAACATCTTCAACAACTTTTCTTCAAAAAGTCATAACGTCTTCATCCATAAGCCGTTTTCAGAGCCGTTTTTTTAATCAGCCTAAGTTTTCAAGATCTTTCCATTGGAACACTTAGTTTCAACATCTACAACTTCAATTTCTGTTAAAATGGAAATTCCATGCCAAGTTATTCTTGACAACACCAACTACTTGCAATGGTGGTCCTACATTGTGGATTTACTTAGAAGTAAGGGTCTTTACAGAATAGCCTCAGGCCAAGAAACCAATCCTCAAGATGAAGATAAGGCAGCCAAATGGGAAAATAGGCAAGGTCAAGCACGTGGGTTGATAGGGATGTCTATTTCTCCAGACCTTAGATCCCATATTGCAAAACTCGATACTCCTAATGAAGCAATGAAACAACTCAATAAAGTTTTTGGAATTAAGAATGAAATTAGAGCACATCAACTCGAAAATGAGTTTCTTACATTGGACCCCAATAATTTTTCTTCCATTGAAGATTTTTGTCCAAGTTCAAGACCTTTAGACTTTTCTTGGAAGGTGTTAAGGTTAAGAAAGAAAATGGTAGTCTTATATATTCCATTCTTACTAAGTTGGGACCAACCTACTCTGTGTTTGTTTCTACCTTCCATTCTACTAGAGAAGCCTTTGTTTCTCAAGGACAAGACTATAAGTCCCCCTCTTTTTATGCCTTTTGTGATTCTTTAATAAGAGAACAAGAAAAGCTCTTATATCTTGGTCTTCCTAATCTTGGAAACTGTTCTAAGAAAGCCTTAGTCGCCCAACAACAACCAAATTCAAAGAATCCTAAGAAGCAATATCCTAAAAAGAATGGTCCTAAACCAAACAACGGTCCTACGCAATTTCAGTCTCAAAATGAAAAACCGTTTCAACAAAATGATAAGGCAAATAAAAACAAAGGGAAGAAGACCAATAGACATTGCCACTTTTGTAATCAAGATGACCACTTAGAATCCAAATGCCTTAAGAAGATGGAAGCCTTGGAAGCAACACTAAAGAAGCATAACATCCATTTAGAGCACTCTTCAACTTCAACTTCATCTTCAGGAATAACACTTTCTGCATGTGGTTGTCAAGCATCGCAGTTCGGTTATGCACTAAATGTATCTTCTTTTTCTTATTCTCAATAGTGGCTCATTGATTATGGAGCTTCTTATCACATGGCAAAAAACAAAGCCATGTTTTCTTCTTTAAATGATTGTAACACCAAAAATATATATGTTGGTGATGATAGATCTCTTAGTGTTATAGGGACCTGAACTGTTCATCTAGACAATGGCAATTTAATGATTATGTGTTCCAACCTTATCCTGCAACCTTCTATCTGTATATCAGATAACTCATTCAGGTGAAGGTAAAATCATTGAATTTTCACCTCACGATGTTGTAATTAAGGACTTAAGAGATCCTAGATAGATTTTGGCTACTGGCATTATTGATGATTCTACAAGGTTGTATAAGTTTAACAACTTTGGGTCATCAAATCTTCCCTCGGTATTTATTGCTCATAATGATGAGGTGAGCAAGCTTTGGCATGAGCGATTTGGTCACTTAAACTATCACTCCCTTCAGAATCTATGTAAAGAAAATCTGGTGACAAGTCTTCCAGTGGTATCTTGCAGAGATGGTGTTTGTTCCGGATGTGTACTCAGAAAACATCATCAGGATAGTTTTGAAAAATGTGCCTCTTGGCACGCCTCAACCCCTTTACAGCTTGTGCATAGTGATTTATGTGGTCCACTTCCAGTTTTTTCTTTCTCTGGCTATAAGTATTTCTTAACTTTCATTGATGATTTCTCTCGATGCACTTAGGTATACTTCTTAAAACTCAAGAGTGAAGTATTTAACATGTT
>APFE031120359.1:20131-35823 GCA_000404065.3 Pinus taeda | reverse complement strand
GTATGCCAACGAGATACTCAGGAGATTCTGCATGGAGAGTAGCAAACCCATGGTGACTCCTCTAGCTGATAACTGGAGGAAGAAGGATGCTACTTTAGGGGAAGTAGTGGAAGCTACTATTTACATGCAGCTTGTGGGTTCACTCATGTACTTGGCGAACACACGACTGAATATGTGCTATGCAGTTAACCAACTTAGTCAAGCAATGGTTAGATTGGCCAAGCTATATTGGAAGGTGGCAAAGCATGTATTGAGATACCTCAAGGGAACTTCTCAGTATGGATTATGGTACAGACGAATAGAGGGAGTGAAGCTTCAAGGCTTCACCGATGAAGATTGGGCAGGGAGTCCATCCGACAAGAAGAGAACATCAGGAGGGATCTTCAGTATTGGGTCAATGACAGTTTCTTGGTACAACAAGAAACAAAGATCACTTGCACTCACTTCAGTAAATGTAGAGTAAATGGTTATGAGTCAGGCAACATGTGAGGCCAACTGGATGAGGAAGATCCTAGTTGGTTTGTTTGGTCAGCAGATGGATCCAACTGTGATTTACTACGCTAATTAGAGTTGTATCAGACTCTCTAAAAATCCAGTTTTTCATGATTAGTCCAAGCATATTGATATCTGATATCATCATCTTAGAGTTTGTGTATTGAGGCGGATTATGTTGTTAGAGTAATTCCCACGAAGGAGAAAGATGTTGACATTTTGAAAAAGGCACTGTCAAGATGTAAATTCAAGTTTCACAGAGACAGTATCGAGGTAGCTGACAATCTGTTTCTTGTTAAAGGGAGTGTTGAAAAATGGAAACAAGAAATTCTAGTTTAATTTATCCTTGAATTATTAAACTGAGAATTGAAATCGAATTCTATTCTCATAGCAACTTTTAAATAGTTAATAAAGCTTAATTAACTTAAATATCTTAGGAATTTCGAGTTGGAAGTCTTTCTTTAGTCATGTATATGTTCTCCCTAAATTTTAGGGGTACAGTATGAGTTTAAATTGAGTTGGAAATTAGATCACTCAGTTTACTAAGTTAAGTTAAGTTAAATTAGTTCCAAACTATTTTAGGAACTAATAGAGAGTTAACAGACAGTTGGTGCACTAGTGCATCCACAAGCGTGACTCTAGTTAGTTGAAGATTCCCTCATCAAAAACTTGTGCATGTCGATTCTGAGAAAGATCCAGTTGAGACTAGAGTGCAGGGACAATGTACTATCAGTTGTATTATTTACTGGAGTGTAAATATCATGCATACATTAGAGATTGATTGTATGTTTGGATTGTGCAGTTTTGAAAGCATGAATTCCCTTTAAATACAAGCTATTCATCCTAGGAATTACGAAAATATTAGGGGCTTGGAGAGCTCCAAAATTGGCTAAGTGTTGGCTAAAACTAGCTTGTGAGTTGAGAGATTTGAGCATACTTGTGCGGAATTGTTCTAGTGAGAACAAGCTTGGTATCTTCTCTCATATTTATGATATATACAATACATATAGCGGGGTTTTGAGCAGTGGCTTTCCCCAGATATGTCTTGTGTTATGTGCCATTGATTTATCTTCTTCTTGTTCATATTGTTTTCATCGATCTATTGGCTTCCGTTGGTTGAAAGTAGAAGTAGATTATTGTCCTGTGCTTTAGTACATTTCATGAGCTTGTGAATCTACAAAAACTTCTACAATAGATCAGTTTACTAGTTAGCCATAGCCATGATGGGAAAAAGAATTATTCAACATATATTTTGGGCCGCATCCATTCACATAGCAGTAGTGGTTCTCAACAAAACACACATCATACCAAACAATAATAAAACTCCATATGAGCTTTGTTATAGAATACCTGCGACTGTCAAGCATTTTAGAATATATAGGAGCAAGTGCTATATCAAAAGGAATGATGACAAGCCTGGCAAGTTCGATGCATGAGATGATGAAGGTTTTTTCTTGGATATTCTCATAATAAGAAGGGTTATAGATGCTACAACAAGAATACAAAGAGGTTAGTTTATTTCATCGATGTTAAAGTTGATGAACACATTGAATCTAAAGTCAATCAACCAATAAATAACAAAAAACAATGATCCAGTCAACAATGATGACATAATTGATGACCCATTTTTAGATGAAGACAATGAAGAACCTGTCAGTCCTCAATCCGAGGATCCTGCAAGCTGTGTGCAAAAACAACACCTAGATAACCAAATTATTGGTTATTTGAATTCAAGTGTGTAAAAGAGAAGAATATTGTTCAACCCCCCTACTCAAGCACATGTAGCTCTGATATTCATGATGCAACCAAAGTATTTTCTCATGCCAACCAAGATTATAATTGGTTAAAATACATGTGTGAAGGGATTGATCATATCAAGAAGTGTTAGACATGGGATCTTGTTCCTAAACCAACAAACAAGAATTTGATTGGCACGAAGTGGGTCTTCAGGAACAAATTGAATGAACATGGTGAAGTGGTAAGAAATAAGGCAAGGTTAGTTTGCAAAGGCCATGGACATTGATTAAAGGGTTAGACTTTCATGAAACCTTTGCTCCCATTTCTATATTAGAGGCTATCTGGATGTTTATGTCTTTTGATAGTTTCAAGAAATTCAAGATATATCAGATGGATGTGAAATCTCCCTTATTGAATGGAGAGTTACAAGAAGAAGTCTAATTTGAGAAGTAAGATGGTTTTTAATTGATAGATCAACCTGATTATGTCTGCAAGCTGAAAAAGGACTTTCATGGTCTCACACAAGCCTCAAGGGTTTGGTTTTCCAAGTTGGATAGTTATTTTCTCAAGGGTGGTTTAAAAGAGGTGCAAATGATGGTAATTTATATGCGAAACCTAATGATGGAAAATTGTTAGTGGTGGTTTTATATGTTCATGATATTATTTTTGCCAATGATTTAGATCAACTAACTTGCCAGTTTGCAGCTAATATGAAGGCCAAATTTGCGATGTCTACGCTTGGAGAACTTTCTTATTTCTTTGTTTTACATATTGCACAATCTTCCAAAGGAATATTTATCTCACAAAGCAAGTATCTCAAAGATTTTTTTGAAGAAATTTGGCATGGAGAAATGTTCTCTGGTAAGCACTCCAATAGTTACTCGATGAAAGCTTAGCAAGATTGGTAATCACTAGAGGTGCAACAAACTTTATATAGATATATTATTGAAATCATTTCATTATTGAAAACATCAAGACCAAACATCATGCAAGCTACTAATATTGTTGGAACATTTCAAGAAGGCCCCAAACAAAGCCATGTTATAACAGCTAAGAGCATTCTCAGACATCTTAGAACCACAATGGACTATGGAATTTGGTACCCCTAGGATAAATATTTTTCACTAACTATTTTTACTAATGTTGATTGGGAAAGTGATGTAGATGAGCGAAAGAGCACTAGTGGTGGTGCTTTCTTTCTTGTCGAATGTCTAGTTTCATGGTTGAGCAAGAAGCAATCTTCAATCTCTCTCCACTACCGAAGAAGAATATATAGCAGCAACTTCTTGCTGCACTCAACTCTTATGAATGAAGCATACCTTACAAGATGTACAAGTGTTAAATGATCATCCTATCCCAATCATCTTTAATAATACAAGTGCCATCAACATGTCTGAGAACCCTATTTTTCATTCAAAGACAAAGCACATTCCAATAAAGCATCATTTCTTAAGAGAGCAAGTTGCAAATCATATTTTCAAGTTGGAGTATGTACCTACAAAAAAATAGGTAGCTTGTATCTTCACCAAGCCTCACCTAAGATATCAATTTGAGTATTTAAGGAAAAGATTGGGAATAGTTGTTGTTAACTTCCTCCACCAGATCTTCCTCAAGAGCAAGAAGGGTAGCCAACAAGAACTTAGCATATCAAAAGAAAGTTGTCAAGTCGAAAGGATCAACAAGGCATGGGGAGATAAGTTGCAAGGGCAGCATGTTGTTTTATTTTCCATTGATGTCAACGGGGAAGAAGTACACCAAAGCAAAAGCACACTAAGGGAGAAGTACATCAAAAGAAAAAAGTACACCAAAGGAGAAGTGCATCATAGGAGGAGAAGCATCCATAAGGGGAGAAGAATGAGAAGTAATAAGTACTTTGATTTTTCCTTAATGATCATGTTTTATGGTGTCTCAATTAATGCCAAAGGGGGAGAAGGTTAGAAATATCGAAAAGGAAAATATTGATAAAGGTGTAGAGGTTGTTGGAAAATACTTAGATGGGTAAAGCTCTAAAAGAGCTTTCTAGTGGTATATAGAAGTTTGAAAATGGCCTGTTGGATCACAGGTTATTTCTAGTCAAAGGTGACAAGCCCCAAGGTCAAAGTTGCAGCCCTAAACATGGTCGTAGGGACAAAATGGTGAAAGTTTGGCATTTTTTCCGAACTAGGTGGAGCCATTAGTAGGGTAGCTAACAGGGCAACCAAAGTACGTGGAGTAGGATAGGTTTCATAGTGGTGTGAGTTATGATTGGCGAAAGTTTGCAGCAGGAGGTCCCCACTAAGAAGCTCATCTCGGAAGGCCAACCCTAAAAGATATATAAGTAGGAAAATTTTCAAGGCTATAGGATGATGAAGCACCTGGAAAACATGGTTGAATGACTATACGATAGAGAAAGTATTGATTGGTGTGTGGAGGACCCACAAACATCTCATCCTGAAGGAACGACCCTGGAAGAGCCAAAGGAAATAGAGGTTGAGGGAGCTTGGATGATAGGGCATTAGGAGGACATGGTAGAGGAAACAACAAAGTAATTAATCACGGGACCCCCAAAATTTAATAAAGAAAATCATTGAAAAGCCAAGGTCCGAGACCCCTTTACCTCCATACCCTTGACCACATAAATGAGAACATATGGCAGTTTTTTATTGGCTCATAGTGATGACGTAGGAGACTTAGAGCCATGATGATGTCGACACGATGTGGCCGAATTGGAGTGTGAGAGATGGTAGGAAAATTCAACATATTTAGGTACCCATGTGGGCCAAAAATAGGTGACACATGGCAGCACTCTATGAGTGACACCTGGAACCCTTGTAGAGGTGGCACAAAACTGGAAGGTACATGTCATCTCTGAAAGGTAGACTCCAGAAGAAATAAAAAATTTAGCATGCAACACTCGCGGGCTAATAAGGATTCGAGACATGCTGGATCACAGGTGGTAAGTGCATCAGTAGCAGAAAACCAATAAACAAATCACATGTGGAGTGAGTGGTCCCAGAGGTATAAGTTATCCCGGAAGGAAAATCCTATAGGTTTCAAAGTATGCAGCAACGCGAGGTTCTATAAGATGACGAGGCTCTGCAACACAATGGAATGTAGGTGGCATGCGTGATGAAAGTTGAATACCAATGAAAAGGGAATTAGTGGAGAGGCAATCCTACAGAGACATGTAATATTGCATTACATACCCCAAAAGTATTTTCAATGGTGCATAGGATTATAAGTTGAGGTCTAATACTTGGGACCAGGTCTTGGTTCGTTTCGACATTATGACCACATGCATGGAAGTTTACAGTGTTAAATAAGCCCTCGGGGCTATAACACAAGAGAAGCCAACATAAGATGTTATGCGAAGGTTTTATGAATAAAGATCTCATGCCAGAGACCATTTAACATTTATGTTTAAGCATTGCAAGCCTAAACTAAGGGCATATATTGAATACTCAGCATGAAACAAGTCAACAACTTGTGGATTTGGCATTTTGCCAAAATTTTGTGACTTGGAACCAAATCAACGAAGTGCTAAAGTTTGAAAACAAAGGAATGAATGAGTCGGTAGAAAAATTGGTGGAATGGACAAGCTAGAAGCACATTTAGCAAATTTACTGAATTTGGATATTGACAAATTTAGAAAAACTTCTTCTAAATCATGTAACTTGCCAGAATGGAGAAAAACAACAATTAAACTCATATTTTCTTACAAAGATAGGTAAGAAAAGATTGAAGACTTATTGTGCACATCAAGAGGGCATTCCCGAAGTAGAAAATTAAGAAGTTAATGAGATCAAAACCTCTGATAAGTGAAATTTAAGTGAAGTTAACTAAAACTCAAGAACTAAAAATATCAATCCAAAATTATTTATAAGAAGAATTGAGTTTGCAAGTTTAAAGATTTCTTTATTTTGGTTGTATTGGATTTTTATTGTTTAGAGGTGGATCTTGGTGGATTGATCAGTGATCAAAGACTGTTGAAGTGATTTTATGATGTTTGTGGTGATTATTTGAGGTGAGAAATTATTTGTTTGTGAAAGGAAGTGAGGCTTCATGATTTCGTTTGAAAATGGTATGAAAGATGAATCATTGAGGTTAATAAAGTGGTATCTTGCATATCAAGGGTTGCAACTCCTTCCAGTAGTGGCTAGTAAATAATCATGGGTAGAAGCTCCTTTTAGTAGTAACTGCTAAATTAGGGCTAGTAGCTCATTTTCGTAGTAGCTGAAAATTTGGGAGTAGTAGCTTCCTTCTAGTTGTAGTGAGAGAACTTTGTAACAGAAGTAGAAGCTTTCCTTTGTGGAAATAATTGATTTTTTTTAAGAATCTATATGTTCTATTTGTGCTTCTTATGTTTATTCTTGTGATACTCATATGAACTGTTGTTTAAGTGTTTATTGGTTCCCTAATATTATTTACTAGTGAAAGAATTATTTTTTAATTCCTATAATACTGTTTCACTTCCTCCTCTCAATATGGTCTTGATTTCTACACCTATCTCAAATATCCTTTGCAGACTTGAGATCCATAACTTTCTCAAGGTCCATGTTATTAATATTTTCATAAATTGCACACTTGGCCTGGGCATTCCATTGTTGAACTTGTTTTGAAGGGGGTTGTTCACCATAACCATTTATCACTATCTTCGAAAGTTTAGATCCATGAGTAGATATTTCATATTTCAACTTCTCTCTCCATTCTTGAAAGTTTGTGGCATTGACCAATAGATAATTTTAATGATTCGTGATTCACCTAGATCTACCTTCCAACAATTAAGCTACAATAGAAGGAACCTGCTCTCATACCAATTATTGAAAACATAGTTTTACTGAGAGGGGGGTGAATTAGTATAATGTTGATTGAATCATCATAACCAATTTTTACCAAAACATTAATCAATAAATTAAACACGTAAATAACCAACAACATAGCAAATCTAAACATGCATGAAACTTCAAAGCACAACATAACAAGAAACACAAATGGACTCCAAGGATTTTGGGTGGAAACAATCAAGGGGAAGAAAAGCATTGTATTGCTTTACTTCTCTTCTTCTTATTAATTTTAATATCTTCTTTTGCAACAATTTGCTAACCACCACTAGCTAGGAGCAACCACTCCTTCAACAAAGATTTTTTGGCCCCAACCATCTAGGAAGCCCCAACTCCCTAATATCAACTCATTGGCCACTACCAACTAGGAAGCCCCAACTTCCTATATTATAAATCCACCACTTTTCTAAGGCCACAACCTTCTCAAACGCCATGGACCACAATTTAATTTGTTTTCATACAAGGTCCTCTTTTGCAACAACAAACTTCTCACAATCACCAAAAACTCACACAACTGTACACTAAGGGAAGCAACAGATCTCCATCATAGCACAACAGTACAATCCCTCATTTGGCCAAACAACACAACCATCAATTGTAGTATATTATAAAGAAAATTCATGATACATGACATCTACAGTGATTTACTAAATAACTTGAACATTAACCCCATACAATTTTCCAACCATGACATGATATATTTTCACTACTTTTGTCCTCATCAAATTGGACCAAATCAACTCATTAATTATGTTCCATTTCTCTTTATGACCATATCACAATAGAACCTGATGAGCATGTCACCATTCACATCAAATACCATGGGACTGCCCATTGTTTTTCCTTTCCATGCATAGATCCATGGATGTTGTTTACCCATACATAATCAAGAGCTATAACTATTTGTAATATTATCAAAACACTTCCAATCATGATACCACCAAAACATCATGCCAAACACCTGCAACAAACAATCAAAAGCATAACATCTAAATGTTGACATCAATTCCAACCAAACAATATTTTTGCCAACACACAACACATGATAATTACAATGGAAACATACAAACATTAAAAATAAATAATTATATTTTTAATAAAGCATTGACTAGCTATAAACTTAGATATTCCACCCAGCCATCAACCACACTACTCATTATCTCTTAGTAGCGAGTCACCTTGGAGCTAGGGCTAAAGGCCAAGCAGGTTTTAGAAAGAAACACTCAATAACAGACCACCTCATTACGCTTAGGATCATTGTGGAGGAATGCCGCAATGATAAATCCAATCCCTTTTGTTGCTTTGTGGACTTTAGAAAGGCTTTCGATACGGTTCCTAGAAACAATCTTTGGAACAGATTAGAAGAGCTAAAGGTTCCTTTTGAGTTGAGAGCTGTTGCTATAAGGTTATATGAGAATGTAATTGCCAAGTTAAAGAGCAATGAGGGGTGGTCAAAAGATATTAAGTGTAACATCAAAGTTAAACAGGGTTGCCCCCTCTCCCCTACCCCATTTGGCATTTACATCGATAAGCTAGAAGGTTATTTAGAGGAAGCAAGATGTGCAATCTTAGCTGGGGTAGTCATCATCCTTCTTCTCTATGCTGACGATATTGTTCTTCTCGCAAGGTGCCCATCTGATCTTGATAAGCAACTTATACTTCTTAAGGATTTTTGCTCTACCATGGGTATGATTGTTAACACTGACAAAAAAAAAGTTATGATTATCAAATCCAAGAAGGACACTTACGCTAATTTTATGTATGACAATAATAACTTGGAGGAAGTGTCTTCCAACAAGTACCTAGGAATTGATATTCATCACAAGCTCAACTGGAACTATAGCATTGAGAAAAGGATTAATGGGGGTTGGAAAGCTTATTTTGGTCTTGAAAATAATTGTAAAACGGAAAACCTCGTAATGTGGGATAGAAAGAAGGTCCTCTTTGAAACTTTAGTCACTCCGGTTATCTTATATGGATGTGAGCTTTGGGGTTGTAGCATCTCTAGAGAATCTTGGAGAAAGATTGAACAAATCCAGAAGCGTTTTATAACGTATAAACTCAAAATTAAAAGCAACACACTCTATCCTATTCTCCTTATAGAAGTGGGTCTTTCCCCTATCGAGAGCCTAGCTATGACTAGGATTCTGTTGTACAAGCACAAACTCAATAACATAGGAGACCATAGACTTCCTAAGCTGGCTTTAAATTCTAGCCAAAACCACCAAAGGCTCAAACGACGTTGGTATAAAGACACCAGGGCCTAGTTAAACCATTGGGAGATTGACGAGAATGTTGCATTGCAAAACATTAATAACATTAAAAATATTGCTAGTTATAAGTTCAAAGAAAAATGTGGTGTGAGAAAGATTTAGCAGCTAAAAGAAAATTAAAATATTATAAGGAAGTCATCAACCCCACCCTAGAAAATCAAAAATATCTCTCTATTTTAACTAGCTCAAAGAAGAAAATTAATATAGCGAAGATTAGAACAAACTCTCATGAGCTCCATAGTGAAATGGGTCGTTGGGCAGTTCCTAAAACTCCATCGAGGATGAAAATCACTTCCTCTTAGAGTTTCAAAATCTTTGTTGCAATACTAACCTTCCTAGCCTTTTACGTTGTCAAAATTACAGTGAGCTCGGGAGGCTTCTCTCCAAGCTTTTTCAGCATAGGAATAAAGTTTTAAATCAAACTAAATAATTCATTTATTTAGGTCCGATAGACCAAAATTTGGTCTCAGTGGACGTTAACATCATCATCACATAAAAATAAATTATATATATAAATATAATAATTTATTTTTATTTTATTTATGTATTTGAATAAATTTAAATAATAAATTGTATAAAACATAAAATAAAAAAAAAATATTTATATATATAATTTTGGTTTTTATTTGTATGTAGTTTCATTAAATTTAGATAACATAATGTAATAGGACATGACAATTTTTTTTCTATATTCAATATGAGAAACGCTTCTATAAAGGATGATGATGATTAACCTTCACTAAGACCAATGCAGTGTATTGGATCTCAAGAAAAGAAAAAGAATCTAATTGTGATTCTTCAAAAACCTGTTTCTATGATAAAAAAGAAGGGAAAGAAGTGCTTCAAAATCATTGTAGTTGGGTTGATTTAATAAGTCAAGTAGATTGGAAATGTGGCAGATGTGAGGGAATTGAGAGTGGATGTGAGTAAGAGCCAGGCAGTCTGAAAATAAGGGTTTTTCATCGTACACCCTCTTAGTATTGCACAGATTCAATTGTCCCAGGGATTCTTGGGACTAGACCACCATCCGGTTTCACTTCGAAGCTCATGAGAATTAGTTATTATCCTAGCAATGTTCATTTTTTTCTTAATGTTGGCTAACACAGAGAGATAATTCTGGTTATCAAGGGTGGGGTTGATCATCTCCTTATAGTATCTTAGCTTCCTTTTATCGTCCAACTCTTTATCATCCCACAACTTGTCCTCAAAATTGGAGGTAATAGTATCTTTGACACTATCATTGCTTCCCATGATGATCTCCTCCTTAATCCCCCAATGGTTGAGCCAAGATTGGGCATCCTTATGCCACCCGCGCTTGAGGCGAAGTTGGGGGTTTTGACTAAAGTTAGAAGCAATTTTTGTGAGCCTCTTGGATTCCATGTTGTAAATCTTATTCTTATACATCAAATATCTAAACATAGTCGTACTTTAATGGGGGATAGGCCAACTTCAATCAAGAGGATATGATAGGGAGGATTTCCCTTGATCTTGAGGTTGTAGGTTATGAATTGCTTTTGAATCATCTCAATCTTTCTTCACAACTATCTAGATATACTGCAACCCCAAACTTCACATCTGTATAAGACAACAGGGGTGACGAGAGCCTCAAAGAGAAACCTTTTTTTACTCCAAATTCAAAGATCAACTAACTTACAATTGTTTTCAAGCTCATAATAATCTTTCCAACCTCCAATAATCCTTTTCTTAATGCTATAATTCCATTTGAGCTTATGAGGAAAGTCAATATCCAAATATTTATAAGAAGAAACCTGCTCTAAGCAATGATTATCATAGAAGAAATTACCATGGGTGATCTTTTTAGAATTTTTTGATCATAAATTTAGTCTTGTTGGTATTAACCGCCATACCCATCTTGGAGCAGTAGACATGAAGAGTCTTAAGCTGCTTGTCTAGGTCATAATGGCATTTTGCATGAAGGAAAATATCATCAACATAGAGGAGAAGAGTAATGATTATACCAATAAGCTCAGTGCCCTTGCAACCTGCAGTTTCCAGACACTACTCTAGCTTATCGATGTAAATGCCAAAAATGATAGGGGAAAGGGGACACTATTGCTTAATCGTGATATTGCATTTAATATCTTTAGACCACCCTTCATTGGTCTTAAGCTTGGCAGTGATAGTCTCACAGAGGCAGATGACAACAATCCTCAGTTCAGGAGGAATCATGATCTCTTCAAGTCTCTCTTAGAGCTTATCTCGAGGAACATAACCGAAATCTTTTCTAAAGCCACAAAACAACAAAAGAGATCAATTTTACTATTGCGACATTCCTATGCAATGATCCTGAGACTGACAAGATGGTCAATAGTCGAGTGATGTCTCATAAAACTAGCTTTCCCTTTAGCACTTTTACCATGGTTTTCAAGCCAAATGCTAACCTTCTTTTCCAAAACGAGCTCATTTAGCTTGACTAGGATGTGGCTAATCATAATGGTCATATAGTTAGAGGGAACACTTTTGTCCTCATTTTCAAAGATAGGCACAACAAGGCTTTACGTCCAAAGCTTAGGGAAGCCATTCTATACTACCAAATTGAGAAGCATGTGGAGATGAGGAGTGATGATAGATCTTCCCATTTGAAAGATCTCATCTTGGTATCCTTCAATATATTTAGCTTTCCCATTAGTGAGGTTATTAATCCCAGACTCAACATCTTCTAGAGAATGTATATTCCTTAATAGGAGTGTTTAAGATGGTGCCCATGGTGTCCTGAGAGTCATACAATTTCTCAAGATAGTATTCCCAATTTTCTAAGGGGATAGAATTGTTAGGATATTCCGACACATAGGAAATAGTTAAGTATAACTTGGTATAGTGTAGAGTTAGGTAAAGTATGTTTCTTTACTATGTACTTTTGTAACTTACAATTCGACGATCATGATATCTTCTAGACATGAAGTGATCTGACGGTTCATTCTCTCTTCGGTATTACCAATACTTGATCTGTGGCTTAGCACACGATTGATACATGATCTCTATTTAAATAGCATGGAGGGTCATTTGTAGGGTAACCATTCATGAGAGAAGCTTATGTAAATTTTCATTCTTTTATTAATAAATTTCCTGAAGTGGCCGCGTTGGCTCAAGCCGTGGATTGTTTCCCTCTTTGAGGGTTTTAACCATGTCAAGGATACTGGTGTACTGATCTATGATCTATTTGTGAGTGGTGTCCTTTGGTGTTCTGTCTGAGGAACTTACCCTGTAAATTCCTACATGGTATCAGAGCTATTTGAGGGCTGCATCCGTTGGTGATCCAAATTTGAAGCTGTTACAACTGCATCCGACTGTCGTTTCCTAGATCTACTGTTTCTGATTGCTTTCGGGCCAATAGGACTGCTCTATTGTGTTAGGAGCATCTGTTCCAGTGAGGAACCCCTTTCGTTTCATGCGAAAAGGTTTACTTTAGCCCTAAGTACGTCATTTTAAGGATTTGGAGGTATACAGTCTTTATTTGCAATTCTCGCTATTCATCTCTCTGTTTATTTCGGTTTATTTAGCTTTCTGTTTTTTATTACCGGATCTATACCTTTCATTTCTACGTATGCTCTTTGCCCTGCGACTCTGTGCGATTTGGGCAAATCAAAAACAGAAAGGAAGGATTTTTCTCATGCGTATGCTCTTTTCCACCGCACCTTAGTGTGATCTTGGAAAATCAGAAACATTGAGGAAAATATTTAATTTCCTGCAAAAGTTAATTTCAAGCCGTAAGGTTTTTTTTTTTTTGTATGCCTATGTTGGGTTTTGTAGGAAAAAAGGAGCTATTTCAAGCAAGCACGCACCCCAAAGCTTCAGTGACTAATAAAAAAAAAACCCTTCTTCTTTTCCAAAAATTACTAACCTTTTAAACTAGCTCACTTGGTCGAAAGTTACTTTATGAGAATAGAGGTCTTGAGTTCAAGTCTTTCTTTTTTGTTGAGTTACTTTTTCAAAAAACACATGTAACTTATGTTTTAAAGTTACTTTATGTAAAAGTGTTCTCACCCATTATAAAAGTGAGTTACTTATAATTCTGAACTCTCTTTATCTTTTATTTAAGTTACAATTTAGTGGGTAGCTCATAGAGTACCATTGTAAAAGTGATTTTCACTTATTTATAAAGGTGAGTCACATACAAACTTTTTTTTAACGTGAGCTAATTAGATTAAGTTCTGAAAGGGGGGGATTTTTTTAAATATAACATTATCATTCATTTCCGCACATTCACGCACTTCATCGACATCTTCAACAACTTTTCTTCAAAAAGTCATAACCTCTTCATCCATAAGCCGTTTTCAGAGCCGTTTTTTTTAATCAGCCTAATTTTTCGAGATCTTTCCATTGGAACACTTAGTTTCAACATCTACAACTTCAATTTCTGTTAAAATGGAAATTCCATGCCAAATTATTCTTGACAACACCAACTACTTCCAATGGTGGTCCTACATTGTGGATTTACTTAGAAGTAAAGGTCTTTACAGAATAGCCTCAAGCCAAGAAACCAAACCTCAAGATGAAAATAAGGCAGCCAAATGGGAAAATAGGCAAGATCAAGCACGTGGGTTGATAGGGATGTCTATTTCTCCAGACCTTAGATCCCATATTGCAAAACTTGATACTCCTAATGAAGCAATGAAACAACTCAATAAAGTTTTTGGAATTAAGAATGAAATTAGAGCACATCAACTCGAAAATGAGTTGCTTACATTGGACCCCAACAATTTTTCTTCCATTGAAGATTTTTGTCCAAGTTCAAGACCCTTAGACTTTTCTTGGAAGGTGTTAAGGTTAAGAAAGAAAATGGTAGTCTTATCTATTCCATTCTTACTAAGTTGGGACCAACCTACTCTGTGTTTGTTTCCACCTTCCATTCTACTAGAGAAGCATGTATTTCTCAAGGACAAGACTATAAGTCCCCCTCTTTTTATGCCTTTTGTGATTCTTTAATAAGAGAACAAGAAAAGCTCTTATATCTTAGTCTTCTTAATCTTTGAAACTGTTCTAAGAAAGCCTTAGCCGCCCAACAACAACCAAATTCAAAGAATCCTAAGAAGAAATATCCTAAAAAGAATGGTCCTAAACCAAGCAACGGTCCTACGCAATTTCAGTCTCAAAATGAAAAATCGTTTCAACAAAATGATAAGGCAAATAAAAACAAAGAGAAGAAGACTGATAGACATTGCCACTTTTGTAATCAAGAAAACCACTTAGAATCCAAATGCCTTAAGAAGATGGAAGCCTTGGAAGCAACACTAAAGAATCATAACATCCATTTAGAGCACTCTTCAACTTCAACTTCATCTTTAGGAATAACACTTTCTGCATGTGGTTTTCAAGAATCTCGGTTTGGTTATGCACTAAATGTATCTTCTTTTTCTTATTCTCAATAGTGGCTCATTGATTATGGAGCTTCTTATCACATGGAAAAAAACAAAGCCATGTTTTCTTCTTTAAATGATTGTAACACCAAAAATATATATGTTGGTGATGATAGATCTCTTAGTGTTGTAGGGACTGGAACTGTTCATCTAGACAATGGTCAATTTAATGATTACGTGTTCCAACCTTATCTTGCAACCTTCTATCTGTATATCAGATAACTCATTCAGGTGAAGGTAAAATCATTGAATTTTCACCTCACGATGTTGTAATTAAGGACTTAAGAGATCCTAGATAGATTTTGGCTACTGGCATTATTGATGATTCTACAAGGTTGTATAAGTTTAACAACTTTGGGTCATCAAATCTTCTCTCGGTATTTGTTACTCATAATGATGAGGTGAGAAAGCTTTGGCATGAGCGATTTGGTCACTTAAACTATCACTCCCTTCAAAATCTACGTAAAGAAAATATGGTGACAAGTCTTCCAATTGTATCTTGCAGAGATGGTGTTTGTTCAAGATGTGTACTCAGAAAACATCATCAGGATAGTTTTGAAAAATGTGCCTCTTGGCACGCCTCGACCCCTTTACAGCTTGTGCATAGTGATTTATGTGGCCCACTTCCAGTTTTTTCTTTCTTTGGCTACAAGTATTCCTTAACTTTCATTGATGATTTCTCTCGATGCACTTAGGTATACTTCTTAAAACTCAAGAGTGAAGTATTTAACATGTTCTTGGCCTTTAAGGCCTTTGTTGAAAAACAATCTGGACATCAAATTCTTAAGCTAAGATCTGATAATGACAGAGAATATGTTAACAACAAATTCAACAACTTTTGCACTAAGAATGGAATTCAAATGCAACACACTGTTCCATATACTCCATAACAAAATGGTGTAGCTGAAAGGAAGAATCACACCTTAAAGGAAATGGCTAATTGTATGCTTCAATCTAAAGGACTTAGTCTTAATTTTTGGGTAGAAGCAATT
>APFE031120359.1:0-20111 GCA_000404065.3 Pinus taeda | reverse complement strand
GCTAAGGGCTTTTCACAAGTTGAAGGCATTGACTATACTGAAACCTTCTCCCCTGTTGCCAAAATGAACTCTATCTGCCTTGTTCTTTCCCTTGCTGCATCTTTCAAATGGGAAGTCCATCAAATGGATGTTAAATCTGCCTTCTTGCATGGGGACTTGCATGAAGAAATCTATATGGAACAACCTACTGGATTTATACAAACAGACTCTAGCCTTGTATGTCGGCTTAAGAAATTTGTTTATGGTCTCAAGCAAGCCCTTCGGGCTTGGTATGCCAAAATTGATAGCTTTCTTTTAGATACTGGATTTTCTAGGTGTCATTTTGACAATATTGTCTACACCAAGAAAGTGGGTAAATCTCTTATCATTCTTGTTCTTTATGTTGATGATCTTATCCTTACTAGTAGTGATCCCAACCTTATAAACCATGTGAAGTACAGTCTTAAAAAGAAGTTTGAAATGACAGACTTAAGACACTTGCATTATTTTCTTGGTCTTCAAGTCTTGCAATCCAAGGAAGGTATTTCCCTTTCCTATTCCAAGTATGCCTATGATCTTGTATGCCATTTTCACATGGAAGACTGTAAGCCGACCCCTTCTCCCTTTCAGTCTGGAGCCAAACTTTCAGTCACTTGTACTTCCCCTGAAGTTGATGCTACCTTATATCGTCAACTTGTAGGAAAACTTTTGTATCTGACCCATACTCGTCCTAACCTTTCCTTTGTTGTTGGCCTTATGGCTTGGTTTATGCAAAACCCACATGAAAATCACTGGAAAACAACTAAAATAATACTTCTTTATGTTCAAGGTACAGTTCAGTTTGGGATTCATTACACTGTAGAAGCATCTCCTCTATTGGTTGGTTTCACTGATTCTGATTGGGCCGGTGACCCTGATGATCGGAAGTCTACCTCAGGTTATGTGTTCACTCTTGGTTTAGGACCTATTACATGGGCTTGCAAGAAATAAAGTGCCATTTATCTTTCTTCAGCAGAAGCAGAGTATTGTGGTGCCATAGAAGCTAGTAAGGAATCCCTGTGGCTTCGTCAAATCCTGTCAAAGTTTGGCTTTCAGCAGCAGCATCCAAATACACTTTGGTGTGATAATAAAAGTGCCATTCAACTATGCAAAGATCCAGTCCAACATCAACACAGCAAACACATTGAACTACACATGCACTTCATTAGAAAGCTCATTCACGACCATGTTCTTGAAGTGCAATATTTTTCAACAGATGATCAAGTTGCAAACACCTTTACAAAGGCTCTCACAGAGGCAAAGTTTACGAAACTTCTATTTATGGTTGGAGTTATGGAAGTTGTCATTAAGGGGGGATAGGCTCTAATGTCTCCTTCCTTCTCCTATTGTGTCATATTTGTACATCCTTCAATCCTATCCCAAGTTGTTCCTAAGGGGGGTGTTAGGATATTTCGACACATAGGAAATAATTAAGTAAAACTTGGTCTAGTGTAGAGGGCAAAGGTGTTTCTTTAACTAGTACTTTTGTAACTACAATCTGACGGCCACGATATGTTCTAGACATGAAGGGATCCGACGGTTCATTCTCTCCTCGGTATTAACGACACTTGATCTGTGGCTTAACACCCGATTGGTCCATGATCTCTATTTAAAGAGCATGGAGGATCATTTGTAGGGTAACCATTCATGAAAGAAGCTTATGTAAATTTTCATTCTTTTATTAATAAATTGCCTAAAGTGGCCATGTTGGCTCAAACAGTGGATCGTTTCCCTCTTTGAGGGTTTTAACTACGTCAAGAATATTGGTGTATTGATCTGTGATCTGTCTATGAGCGGTGTCCTTTGGTGTTTTGTCTGAGGAACTTAGTTTTATGAACAAGCACAATCTGCCAAAACTTTCTGGTGCAACTTTAGAAAGGTGGAGAAGATGCTCTTGTCTCTTATTAATATATGACTTCTTCTTCTTTTTGATGAGAGCTTTGTATATACATATATTCCGAAGCTTAATGATTTCATGAGGAGTGTCTCTGATCGCTTTCTTGAAAATTTTACAGTCTTTGTCCTACCAAGGATTATAAATTCTATTATTTTTCTTATACAAAGTCTCATTAGAGAACTTGCTAAAGGTAGTGGAAAGGGTAGTAATAAAAAGTTAATAAATTTGATTAATGTTGTTATTATAAGTCAGGGAGCCTAAATCCCTTAAGAAAAGGTCGACAATACTTCTATCGAAGCGAATATGTCTTTTGCTTTCACTGGTCTCCTACATGTGGGCGGTATGCATAACAAGATTGAGGGATAAAGACAAAGGTATGTGGTCAGAGTCAGACTCTTACCCTTTAAGTAGCTCAAAATTTGTAATATGGTTGAGGACAAAGGTATCAGAAATCACATAATCGATGACACTACTACCCATCTTATGGAAATAAGTCATCTGATAAAAAAAAAGCCACTTATTAATACCATTATAAATAATTAAGTCATGAGAACTATAATCATTATTTAATTATATATTAAATAAACAAAATTAAATTAAAAACAAATATATATATAAATATAAATATATTTAGAATTAAAATGTATCTCTCTAATAAATTATTTCTTAATCATGATATTACATTTATTCACATACCCCTATTAAAAATTAATGTTATGCCATTTCAATTTATATAATTTTATTTTATTTTATTTATTAAACATACTCGATGATAAAGAACATTTTTGAACTTTAATAATAACAAGGAAAAAAATTAATTAATTCGAAGTTAAACATTAACAATAACAAGGAAGAAAAATTAATTGAATTGAAGTTAAACATTTAAATTATCCTCCCGTAATAAATTTCGAGATTGGTTTTTCGGGATAGGTGGAGTCCAGGGTTTTGTTCCATGAATATTTTTAATAAAAATAATATTTTTCATTTTTATATATAAAAATTTGTGTGAAAAATAAACAATACAGTCTGGAGTATGTCGTAAAATTGCTTTTGCTCGCTAAGAGCTCGTCTTTCTCGGACATAAGGAAACAGGTTAACGGCCCAAGACCCACAGGCATCTGGCAGGAGTGAAAGCCTGCTCCCTTACGGACCACCAGCAGGTTATTTCAGGTGGCGTGGTTTTCCTTGATAATAGTGATGAGTCAAACCGACATTGGTGGATAGCAGCTAGATATGGCTGTCTTCACTGTTGGGTTGACACTTGAGTTTGATAGGTTTTGCCACTTTCGGAAAAAAAAAAAAAAAAAAAAAAAAAAAAAAAAAAAAAAGAAAAAGAAAAAGAAAAGAAAGAAAAACAAAAAAGAACAAAAAGAAAAAAAAAAAAGAAGAAAGAAAGAAAAGAAAGAAAAGAAAGAAAAAAGAAAAAAAAAAAGAGAAAGAGAGAAAGTTAATATATTGTTTTAAAATATTTGGTTGGTTTAAAGTGTAACTTTTTATAAATTTTTAAATATAAATAAAATTTTAAATAAAAGTTTTGGGGTTTCTATAGAGTTTTGAAATAAAATAAATTTATTTTAAATATTTTTTACAGTCGGTGTGGTTTTCTCAATTAGAAAACATTTTTGGTTTATTCTTCTTTTTAGATGTTATGGTCTTCTAAACTCAGTTGAGTTGATATATTTTGGATGTGATGAACGCTAGCTCACTCACAATTGATATATTTTGGATAGATGAAGTTAAAGTTGATGAATTATATATTGTTGTTTGTTTTTTATTGTTTTTTTTTTTTAATATTAACAATTTTTTAAAACTAATTACTATTATTAAAAATAAATAAAAAAATTAATTGCATATAACAACTAAACAAAAATTAACATTATATAAAAAGTATCATGTTATAAAAAATAAAATTTTATACCTAAGAAACAAATAATAAATTATTAAATTTCAATGTGCATATAGCAACTAAACAAAGATGAACAGTATATAAAAAGAGAATATTACACTTTATATAATGTTACACATGGAAAATAAATAGTTAATCTTTAAATTTTCCCTTTGTATACAAAGTAACTTTGAAATTTCAAACCCCTTAAAACATTCTCTATTTTTCTAACACTAATTTTTTCATTCACAAATGATACGTAACTTTGAAATTTCAAACCCCTTGAGGCATTCTCTATTTTTCAACACTAATTTTTTCATTCACAAATGATACTCAATATTAATTTATTACTTTATTTCATAGTTTTTGAACAACCACTTTTAATGAACATATAATTTTTTTGAAGATAGATATACTTTCAATCGCTTATTATTATGGATATGCTCTCCTAAATGAAAATGATTTCTAAGGTCCTTCATTTATGGGATTTAACGCTTTTTGATCCCTGACCTATGGATTATGGGCCCACAAAACTATCTATCTCGACCTTCTTGTCATGGTTTTCTACGTTGTTACATAAGTCACGTAGGTCTCTCAACTCCGCCATGCATCGTGACCGTGGCCCCTATAAACAAAACTCTCGATTCCGGTTCGTTCAATTTGCAATCAAAACTTGAAGCGACCAAAGTTTTCTCATGAGTAACGTGGATCATTCGTGTCTTGTCTTCCTCCTTTGAGCCATGAAACACATATACAACACAAAATACATCACATCACATGCATATATATTAGTTACACGCACAAAAATTCCAGACATAGATTGATACGAAATTAGACACAAACACATGGAATTACATAACGTAGGATTAAACCACACAAGGATAATTTTATTAAAAACAACACGATTACATTCCGTGGTCTCTTTGGGCCTGGTGGACCAGCCCTTCATCTAACGGTCGCCTCCCACACATCGTCAGTTTACAATTTATAGGGGAAAATACTTTGTCATGGATCATTTCAAATCCATGATTTTCTCTGAATCTCTCAACATAGTCCCTAAGAACCCCTCACTGATATGATTTTTCAAGTTTTTAATGCTTTAAAAAATAGATATTATCTTGCTTTTTTGAAAGATGTGCTTTCCAAGATTTGTTTTGGATGTTTCTTTGGAGGTTGAGTGGATGCTCTTTCATCAAATTTCCAAAGTAGAAAAAAATTATTGATAAAAACAAAGTTTATTAGCTAAATGACTCTTTAGGTGAGATACCTGGAGCGTGTATAAACACTCATACACGCGCACTATCAGGGTGGTTTCAACCACTCCCTAAATAGTAGTAGGACCTAAGACCTAATCTTAGAGTCTCAATCCTATCCTTAACTAACTAACTATATCTTTCTCCATTAATTCTAACACTCCCCTTTAATGGAGAAAGGGTGCTGAACAATAACATATGCCTACTGGTCTCAGTCTCAGCTAGGCTTACAATGGTAAAAGACAAAACTTTCATTTTTGTCTTCTTGTAGCAGAGCCCATACTTGTTCATCTTGAGTCGCGGCTTCATCTTCACTTTCCTCGCCATGAGGTAGTGATGTATCTTCACCTCATATCTTCCCCAGTGATGTAAAGCTTTAATTTTTATTCTCACCCTTCTCAAGATTGTGGCAGGCTGGATAGGAGAATTTTCCCTCTCACTATTTCAGGTGTCAACCATCTGAAATTCAGCTTTGATGTCTTCATCATTCATTTATGTAACGTCCGCACACACAGAAATATTAATGAGATCATCATAATTTAAATTCTCTCCAGCTTTATCTTCTTCTACCACGTCTTTGCAATAAGCTTCATATGGCTCGTCCAATTGATCTTCAACACTTTATTCCTCTTCACACCCTTCCTGAACATCAACTCGTGAATCTTGCACAACAGACCGTGCAACTTGATTCTCGTGGTCATCAATAGAACCACATTATTTTTCTGAAATTTCTTCTAACTCCAACATACTACCCATGCTAATTCCAAATGCCAACATGAGAAAATCATCATCATCAGAATCAAAAATATCTAAAAACATAGACATGTTGTTAAAGTCCAGCTTATCTCACTTCAAGATTTCTTCTTCGACTCCACATGGTCCTCTAACGAGTTCCAACAACCCGGTTATCACGTAGGGAGGAAACTTCTGCCTTTGGCAGCTCTTCAATTGTAGAACCTTGTAGATTATGGCTTCTGTGCCACACAAGTCTTAGTGCCCTCGGCTCTGGCGATGAACAACTAAACGACCTCTCACAAGCTGGAAACACTATTAGTATCTAATTCTAATGCACATATTTCTGAAGATGGGTTCAAATCAACAAAAAAAAATCGCATTTTCTGTGGCATATAATAATTTAGAAGAGAAATTTACCCAATTGACTTTCAGATCTCCACAACCTACAACTTCTAGGTTACTCAAACAATAAAATTTCCAAAAAATGATAATTAAAAATGGCACAAACATCAGACAAATTCAATCCACCATAGAATGTTGCCTTTGCAGCAACGCCTCAAGATCCACACCAATGTTCCATGGATCTTCCAACCACAACCCCGAAGGAGCTACATATATGTTCAGATTTTGATGGTTATTTCTATCGCCCACTTCACCGAGTTAAGCATGTGAACTGTGGGAATCTGAAGCATGCAGCATGCATACTTCCGAAGGCATTCATCATAGAATTTGTATACCTGTGTAATCTGTCAGCTCTCATGATTTCCCCAGATAAGTGTGATTCGATCAGGATATCGAACCTTCATCGCAAGAAGCAGCAAGAAAGTCTCCACAGATTAAAAACCCTTGTCAACAAAGTCACCTAAAAAACAAATAATTGGTTCGCGGACAAATTCGTCCCTCTTCCACTAACTCTGTGACAAGCCCTGCTTCTTATACACACAACTTTGCTAGGAGATCCAACCTCCTTCTTGATGTACGTCCAGCCTGAACGCCTTCTTCCTGCGGCCTCTTGAATTCCGTTGTCTGCCGGAATCACTGCAACTTCACAACACTCACTGCGCTCGGCAGTCCTTTCCTTGCTAGCGGTCAGCTCAACATATTTTTGTTTTCCATGTCGGGCCATCGATGGGCTGTTGCAACCACCGCATTGTGTTTGATCCATGATCAACAACCTCTCAATTTGCAACGAAAGTGCTCAGACGAATGCAGTCATTGCAGAACAGCTCGTCGGCAGATAAGATCAATCCAGAAAATGTAATTGGTCTGAAAAATGCCCTCAGCTCTCCATGTTCTTGCTATTTCGCGGAATTCCACCTCAACCACAGTAGATCCCCACACTATTCCTCTGCGGCGATCCACAACAACCTGCTCGGCTCTCCACGCTCACCTCTGATAGCCCCGCAGCGATCGAAATGACCTCCTCTGTAGCCTCCAATCTCTAGTGCACCTATCGACCGCTTGGCCTCAAGCAAGTGTTTAGATCAAACATGCTACCGGATTGATGCTCACCTCCAGGCATCCAACGAGACCTCCTCCACGTAGCTGCAATTTCACGCAGAGATCTTGGCGAACTTGCAGCGATCCATAAGGTTCTCAGCGGTTTGTCCAAGCATGCAGGCTTTTCAAACAATATGTTGTCTAGTTTTTTTTTTTTTTTTTTTTTTTTTA
This sequence comes from Pinus taeda, assembly GCA_000404065.3. NCBI lineage: Eukaryota > Viridiplantae > Streptophyta > Pinopsida > Pinales > Pinaceae > Pinus > Pinus taeda. Next base: position 12,652 of record APFE031120359.1, on the reverse strand, counting down.
GCTCAAGATCGACGCATCTTATCACCACATACTTCTGAAGGTCTTCGCGACTGTACACTTAAAATCTGCGATGACTGATGAAATAAAAAATACGCGTAGTTCCACAGTGGGGTCAGCGCACTTATGCACCTAAAACATGTGACGCTTTCGCCTCAGTCGCGCTCTTCACTCGGCTTGCAGGATCGACAACCCTAAAGCTCTGATACCATGATAAAAACAGAGTTCATTATCTAAACGACTCTCCAGGTGAGACACCTGGAGAGTGTATAAACACTCATACACACGCACTATCTATTACATATATCAATTAGGATAACAACCTAGTACATATAGGCTTTCACACAATCAGGGTGGTTTCAACCACTCCCTAGATAGTAGGACCTAAGACCTAATCTTAGAGTCTCAATCCTATCCTTAACTAACTAACTATATCTTTCTCCATTAATTCTAACAATTATGACCTTCTCGTCATATGTTTCTAGTCTTTTAGCAATAATTTCAATTCATGAGTTGCAATAGGCCTTTGCAGTAACAAGTGTCCACTTTGTTATAATACCTCACCAAATTTTCTCTTAAGTTTGGACTTTTGACATCTTCCAGATTCTTCCCTTTAGAATCATTTAAGCACTCTTTGCTCTAGACCATAGTTATCAAGTTCAGGCGAATTGGCAAAAAAAAATCTAAATATTCGTTGGTTCGGTTCAATTCCTCTTTTAATTCGTAGGTACCGTTTTGGTTTACAACAAATTCTATATTTGAAACATGTTTAAATTTTATATTCCAAACATGGTAAAAAAAATAAACTTCTATATTACAAAATTTGAAACAAAGATAAATTCTATATTTAAAAACATGTAAAAAAAAAAATCTAAGACACATTTCTAGGATATTAACAAATCTCGGAGAATATTGATGAGTAGTGTTTTTAACAGAAACTTCTATATTACAAAATTTGAAATGAAGGTAAATTCTATATTTAAAAATGTTAGAAATAGTAATTACTCCCACATGAGGAGTTGGCTAAACTTAGAGAGTCAATTAACTGAGCGGTTGAGTGTTTTAGTGAGTCAGTGAACTAAGTGATTGAGTGTTTGAGTGAGTTAGTTAACTGAGTGATTGAGTATTTGAGTGTTGAGTCAAGTTGAGTTAAGTGATAAACGACTTTGAGTGTGTGGTTGCATGTCAAGATATTTTAGGGAAGTTGCTCGTTAGAAAACGATAAATACCCTTCACTAGGTGCATTGTATAAATCAAGTTTTGTGTGATCAATATAGGAGTCGCAATTCATGTGATTTGTGTGTGAGCCGCAACTTGTGTGATTTGTGTATGAATTCATGCTTTGCCTTTTCTGCCTCTTAAACAAATTAGTATCAAGACCAGAGAGAAACAACTAGAAATTCTGTAGCCACACCTTATAGAGACCCCAAGTGAAAGGTCGAAAGTTTCACAGCGGTCATTGAGCAATACGCTGTAGCTTGTCAAATGTTTTTTGAATAGAGACAAGGTCACAGTCGTGAGTTGCAGCTCGAAGTGTGTCAACTAGTGAGCTTAAGTCGATTGCAGATTCCCCAAATATTCGAGAATCCGACGGACATGAGCGCGGTTAAAAAATTGACCGCACCCATGTGCGTCAGATTCCCAAATATTCAGGGAATCTACAATCGACTTAAAGATGGCTGTGTATCAACCACAATCACCGAATTCACATCTGAATCTGAAGCGAGCATGCAAAGCAGAGATTCGACAAAAACATATTAAAAATATTGTTTTAAAGGGTGATAACCGTCATCAAAATTCGTTGCTGAGTTAGCCACTGAAGCCAAGTTTGCAAAGAAGATAGTGTACCAGGTCAAAGGAAGGAAATAGACGAGAAGTCAACCAGAAAGTGCATGGACAAGATATCAAGAAAATGACAGGGAGATATATTTTTTAAAATCCATGTGTGCAAGACCATCTCGTATGCATTTGAAAAAAAACGTTTTCCAAAAGGGTTGCCGAAGGTTTGAAGTTCAAAAAGCGTATTAAAAGGGTGTTTTAAAGTACTTTTTAAAAAGGGCCATCGAAAGTTATTCAAACGGTATTTTCAAAGGTTTTTTATATAAAAAAGTGCATGGTATGAAAAGGATTGTAAGGGAAAGGTTTATAAAAAGGTCCTTAAAGTTGGATTTTTTTGGGGAGATTTTAGAAGTAATTTTATTAAAAGAAAATAAATAGAGAAAATTATTTATTGGCAAGACAATATAGGGTTTTGTAAACTCTGTTTGTCTACAAAATTATTTGGTTTTTTGTCCAACATGATAGTTTTTTGGTGAAGATTGTGTCTTACAAAGGCACATATTGAAAATCATTTTTTTTTTGGGGGGAGATATGGAAGATAGTCTCATGCAATCAGGAAAGAAACTATAAGACAGAGGAAAGACCACAATGATGGGTTTCAAAGCGCGACTGAAGAATATTATTAAACAAAATAAGAAAAGAAGAGGCAAAGATTATTGCCATGGTTAAAGAGGTTCAGGTCGCAGCCGAGGAACTGAGAAGTGTAGCAGAAGACAAAGAAGAAATTGAGGGTGATTGGTGTAGTTTTGATTTTCTACCACCTCCTATGTTTACAAGGGAATATTTTGATCACTGGGTTATCAAGATGTTAACTTTTCTTCGAGCTACAGAGTTAATTGAATACGAATCTAATAGCCCATATGATGCAGTATGTGATGTTATAACATTGAATTTTATAAAACAAGCATTGGATGAGAAGTGTTTGTGCAGGGTAGCAAAAGCTACAACTTCCAAGGAAGCATGGAAGTTCTTGGAAGAAGAGTTTGGTGCAAGAGTGAGTGACATGCAACATCAGGTTATGTCAGAAACAAAGAAGTCAACTGCTAATCTAAGAGTATATGAGCAAGACTCTGAGAGGAAAACATAGCCTGGAGAACCCCACTTAAAAGTGGATGATGGTTGTCAAGACGATAAAGTTGAAACCCATTATGCAAGCATGCATATGGATGAAGAAGATGTAACAAAGATTGCAGAGAGAGCAGTAGGAGCCTCTGTGTGTGAAATAAAACAAGAGCAAATAAATGCTTAAGGGTTCCACTGTAACGTGGATGATGTAGATGATTGTAAATCCCATTGTGATGAGACACATGTGGATGATGATTGCAAAGTGAGATATGAATTGGTGAATCCAACCGCAACTGATGGATTTAGTGAAGATGAAATTGTTGTTGAAATTGTAGATGAAATTGATAATGAGCACATGCATGCTCGAATATCCCACCATAGTGTGGATGAACATTATGTTGATGTTATGTGTGGTTTCTTTTTTGAAATAGAGATTGATTGTGGCAATATGGTAACTGCAATGTTTGATGAAACATTGAAGGTTGAAGCTGCCACTATAGCAGCAAGATATGAAGCAGTTGGAACTACTCATGAAGCAGTATGTCATCTAGCAGCAGTTGATGATCAAAAATAGAATAAAGTGATTGAAGAGTTTTTGATGAGAATATCCACTAACAGCATAATAGTGGAAGACAACCTCCATGCGGTTGAAAAGAAGGCAGATGTAGAGAAGGAAGCTCTCATTGAAGAGAGTAATATTAAATATGTTTTTAAAATTTTTTTTTAATATGTAGATGTTTAGAATAGCCTGGGAGCAGAATTTGAAAGCAAGGTTGTTAATAAATTTGATGCAAATTACAGACAAAAAAAAATAGTGCCCGATGATGAAAGTGAAAAGAATGATATGGATGTTTCTGAAGACAAAGATGAATGCATTGAAACCATTTTTCAGCGATGGGGTCAAGAAGAGATAACATTTTGCTATCAAGAAATATGGTAGAAAGAAAGTCATGAATATGAAGAGCAAAGAAGACAGTTCGAAGATGCAATGTTGTGGCAGTAGTCCATAGTTGAACGAATATTTGAAGAGGAAGGTGTAGAAGACATGATCCAATTGTTTTTCATAATAAGTTCAAAACAAGTCAAAGAAAAATTGCAGCAGCAACAAGTGAATAAAGCCTACAACAAGAAAGTTCAACAGAGAATGAAGCAATTTCGAGGATATAGAATATGGAAGTAGAGAAAAAGAAAATACAAAATTGTAAAATTCTTGAGTCATTGTAAGCCTAGCTGAGACATAGACCAGCAGGCATGTTTGTGTGATAATTAAGTCATGTTGAGTCATACGATAGTAATTAAGGGGGAGTGTTAGAAATAGTAATTACTCTCGCATGAGGAGTTGGCTAAACTTAGAGAGTTAGTTAACTGAGTGATTGAGTGATTCAGTTAACTAAATGATTGAGTGGTTGATGTTTGAGTGTTGAGTCAAGTTGAGTTAAGTGATAGATGATTTTGAGTGTGTGGTTGCATGTCAAGATATTTTAGGCAAGTCACTAGTTAGAAAAGGACAAATACCCTTCACTGTGTTCATTGTATAAATCAAGTTTTGTGTGACCAATATAAGAGCCACAACTCATGTGATTTGTGTGTGAGTTGCAACTTGTGTGATTTTTGTGTGAATTCATGCTTTGTCTTCTCTACCTCTCCAACAAAAAACATGTAAAAAAATCTAAAACACACTTCTAGCATATTGACAAATATTGTCAATATTGGAAGATAAAGATGATTAGTGTAGTAGTTGAACTATTACTATTATGGAATACAAATAGAGGTTATTTTGTACACTTCATAATAAAAAGATATTTTGTTAATATTATTCTTCATTATTTTTTAATAAATTTAGTTTCAATAGAGATTCGTTAAATGAAGTTGAAGTTTTAAATTTGTTTAGAAAACCTAATGATTCTAGTATCAAATCTTTATATAATTATCTAAACTTTGAATTTAATAATATGATATTTCATTTTATCTCGCCTTTGATTTATTAGTTGCTAATTTAGCCTTCATTTATTAAAGTAAAGGCAATTTGAAATCTTGAAGTAATGCATGCATTCTCTTTTCAGAAATGAGGATGCTTTTTACTTTTTCAAAGTTTATATGGATTTGTCTAAGAAGAGAGACATAAATTTCCTAGTATGTGGAGATTACTTGAAGCCTATTTTTAATATTTAATATTCCATTTTTTACATAGGATTCATGTTTTGAGTTTTCATTCCTAGATTTTATTTTACATGTTTTCCGCAATTTGTCCCTCATTTTCTTTATCATCCTAAATAAGAGGGGTTGTAATATTGAATATTGTTGGAGATAAGTAAACATAATTATTCTTGTGGGAAACAAATTAATAATTTTTTTTAAGGATTTAAATATAATTATTGTTACTTTCAATTTTTAAAATTTTGAAAAAATAAAAATCTATATGATTATACTCTAGAATTTGTTCCGTATTGAATTTTAGAAAGTTTAATTTTTCCTGTATCAAATAAAATTTGAATTTGAACTCGAATTAGAATTTGGTAACTATTCTTTACACTACTACAAATCTTCTCAATTTCATCGGTTATCACTTACACATGCAAAAAAGACAAATCTCTTAGTAGATCTTCCATCAACTTTTACTCTTCTGTTGATTCTCCTCTCACACTTCACTAAGAGTCTTTTATGCTCTGATACCATTTACAATTTATAAGGTCCTTCATTTCTGGGATTTAATGTTTTTCAATCCTCGAACTGTGGGTTATGGGCCCACGAAACTGGCTACCTCGTCCTTCTTGTCATGATTGTCTACGTCATTACACAAGTCACGTAGGTCTTTCAATTTTCCATGTATCGTGACTTTAACCCTTGCAAACAAAAATCTCGACTCAACTTCGTTCAATTCGCAATCAAAACTTGAAGCCACCAAAGTTTGCGCATGAGTAACGTCGGTCATTCAATTCTTGGCTTCCTCCTCTGAGCCATGCAGCCCAAGATACATCACATGACATGCATATATATTAGATACACACAAAAATTCCACACACAGATTGATACAAAATTAAACACCGGCACATGGAATTACATAACGTATGATGAAACCAAATAGAGATAATTTTATTAAAAACAACACGATTGCATTCCATAGTCTCTTAGAGCCTGGCTGGCCTGCTCTTCTTCTAATGGCTGTCTTCCACACATCGTAGGAATATACATTGTCATGGATTCCACACATCGTAGGAATATACATTGTCATGGATCACTTCGAATGTATAATTCATAAGATACCTCATAGATTTGAGTTTTCAAGCTTTTAATCCTTTATAAAATAGATATTTGCATCTTCTAGAACTTCTTTGGTTTTTGGAGGATAAATACATGCTCTTACATGACTCTTTCACTTAATTTTTTTTCCTTTCGAAAAATATGGCAAATTTATCATGTTTTCACAATGCATCATATAAAAAATAAAAACTTATAACTTATTTGTTAAATTGAAATTAATTAATTATTTTTAACTATTTATATAAATTAAATTATTATTATTATTATTATTATTAATTAGATTATGATCAATAATTAAATAAATTAATTTTTTAAATATTACATATTAATATTATTTTTTTTCCTTCATTAATGTTGGTTCTACTTTCCTTCTTTTGGCATTATATTATTGAAAACATATCTATTTTTTTGCGTTATATTATTGAAAATGCGGGAAGAGCATCATCCTACCAGCAGGATGATTAAATACATGAACCGTTGGTGGATGCATATTGATCACCTATGTCGATTCGCAGCACACAGTGTGGGTAAGTGTATATATGATAATAATTACAATGCCCACTTCGTTTGTAAGTGACAATATTATTCACTATGTTTAGTGCGCATGTGCAATCTCACTCTGAATCTCCTAAATATGACTTCATCATATAAAGTTTTATAATAGCCATCATATTATCTCGCTTTTTCTCTTCATGCCCATGCTCCATAAAAAAATGTTTATATATATATATAAAATTCAGGGAGAGGTCAATTAGGCTCAAAGTGAAAATGGAATGTTATATTTGAGAAAGTTAGAGGTCCTAGGATTCACATAGGATTGATTTTATATATATATATTATATATATAATTATTTTAATTAAAAATTTATATATATTTTATGATAATTATAAATTTATGTATTAATGTATATAAATATATAAAAATATATGAGAAAGTTTATATATGTTTTAAAAATAATTATTTTATTTAATAATTTTTAGCCTAATTTAGTATGAAAAGATGTTATAGTGCTGTTTTTAGTTTTGTTTAATATGTTGATATGTATATTACATAAAAATAAAATTAAATAAACTAACTAATAATATTAAAGTACAATAGTTGTCTTTGTACTCTAGATTTGGAATATAATATATTTTTACTTAAATATGATATAATATTATATATTTTAATAAAATTATTCATTCTTTATTTGGTTGAGAGGTGCTTCCCAACCAAATATGCTATAATGTAATATAAACATTCTGACTTGGTAGAGATGTTAAACTTAATGTAACCCAATATAATGTAAATATTTTAACTCCGTGGAAATAAAATAAAAATAACAAAACAAAAATAATCCTAGACTTTGTTTTTTCTTATTGTTTTGGGGATATTAATCACATTATTTTATTTTGGTGGACGTTTAGATCGAACAATTGTGGTTCAATATAAATTAATATTTAATTAATATATAAACTTTCAGACATCTACGGTGATTTTATCTGAGGTACAATAATTTGGTACAATACCCCTATTGTGCAGCTTCACATTGGTTTCTGCGACACTCAATACAACTCTGGCAGGTTCCATTTATAACATTTGGAGTTGGAACTAAAGTTCACCAGGGAGAAGATGAGAACTTGTGTTGCACTCAAGCTCTTCGTGGTCATTGAAACTCGTGGATCTACAGCTGTTGAATATACCGGATTGGGAGCAACGTTGAACCTATTATATCTTATCACTTGGATTTGCGGCGGTGTCAGTCTGCGGTGCCTTCTTTGCGAAGAATAACAACCATTCATCTTTCCAGATCCAATCTGATTTGCGGGTTGCGGTTTGTCCGGGGCACGTGCGGTCTGCAGTCTAGTTTCCTGATATCAGGGGCACACTTTCCTTATCTTTTTCTAATACATATCTGCTCATATATTTTCAAGTATGAATAATTCAACATAGCTACCAAAGATTACCAAAGGTAGACCTAGCACAGTTACTCTACGAAGCCTTTATGAATATATAGAGTCTTTAAAGAAACGTAGAGAATAAAGAGAAGTCAAGCTACAAACAGAGCTAGAAGCCGTGCTCGAAAATAAATTCACATCTCCTAAAAACAAGATCAAAAAAAAAATAGAAAATAAAATAGAACTATTGGAGAATAAAATGGAGGCAATGGAGACTAGGTTGCAGGTTATAGAAGAACAAAACCAAGATACTAACCAAACATCTGAGCAAGGAGATGCTACTACTTTAGAGAATCTTAAAATGAAGGCCATGATTAAAGAACTAGAAGGAAAAGTTAATAGTTGCCTCACCCTAAATAGTGTGGAAGGTAAATTAGACATCAAACCAACTAAAGATGAAATGAAAAAAATGATAGAATTAGACCATGAGCGTAAAAAAGGGCCTTGAACCTTATAATCTTCGGTTTGAAAGAGGAGGTAGACGAGGATACTTTAGCCATAGCCCAAATAGAATTACATAATAGATTACAAATTGAAACAACATGTCTCACAAAAGCAACAAGGTTGGGGACATTAACTGATAATAAAGGAAGGTTGATCCAAATAAAGGTAAGCTCTACTGACCATAAGTATGACATACTTAGTAAAACCTCAAGTTTAAAAGGAACATGAATATTTATAAATGAAGATCTCATTTGAAAAGATCAAGCAAAATTAAGAAAGAAGGTTCAAAAGGTAAAAGAAGCTAGGAAGGAAGGAAAATGGGCAATAATTAGAAATAGAAAAGCCATTATCCGAGATAGAAACCAAAAAGATAGTAATAAATAGCAATTCAACATGCTCCGGATTCTTTCTTGGAATTGTTAGGGCTTTCCATGGAACAAAGGCCCCAAGCTAAGTTGGATCTTGAACGATGTTGATATTATATTGCTTGTTGAAACTTGGGAGCATGAAGAATCTTAGGTCCCTAACATTGATGGATTTGCATTATGGTCTCCTTGGAACACGGGATCCTCTCGTAGAGGCATTAGGGGTATAGCTTGTTACATTAAGAAGAACATCTCCCCCCATGCTAGGATTTATAAAAATGACCCTTACAACCAATATAGTTGGATAGAGATTACTGACATTAATGATAAAAAGACCTACATAGAGATTTGTTATTCCCCCCATCAATTGTAACTTCTATAAGAAAAAGAGTCTAGATAAAAATAGTCCTTACAATGGTTTAGAGGATGCTATTTCTAGCCTAAGGAATGAAAGTAATATCCTTTTAATGGTTGACTTTAATGCTTGAACTTCAAGCAACCAAGTTATTCTTCTATGCAATTATTCCAACCCTAATCCTCTTTGGTTAGATGAAGACCTTACTTTGGCTAGCCAGTACAAAAGGAGCTCTGAAGACCTAGGGGAGAATTTGTTTGGGTCAGAGCTAGTCAAGCTTTGTAGTGCTCAAAATCTCATAATTTGCAACGGTCTAAAGAAGTAGCCCAGTTCTAGCTAGATGATCTGCATCCATGGGCTTGGTAGCAGTGTGGTAGACTATGTTATTTCCGATCTCCCTTTATACAATGAAATAATAAATTTTGACACCTTAAATGATCACCAGCCTGACTCTGATCATAGACCTTTACTTATAACTCTCAATTTTTCCATGCATAGAGATCTCATAGAAGATATCCTTATAGACAAAATAACTTAATCTTTGATAGAAATAAAAACGATCTCTTTCTAAATGAATTAAAAACTAATTTTCTTCCTTTATCTAATATAGACAACATAGAATACCTCTATCATAACTTTACTACAACCCTCTCATATTCTATTGACAAGTTCTCAATTGAAGTTTCAAGTAATAAAAGAAACAGAAAAACCAACCCATGGTATGACAAGGATTGTAAAAGTGTGATGAGAGATATTAAGGAAGTTGTTGATGTATCTCTTAAAATTGGCAAGATAAAAATATACAAAGTCCTAACTAAAAGGAAAAAAAAGGCAGTATATTCGTAAAAGACAAGAGTCTCTCTTACACCTCTCTAAGGTAGCTCCTACGAAATTTTGGAGGCAGATTCTAACTAGGAAAACTAAAGATAATAATAAAATTGCTTTACACGACTCGAATTCCTATCTTAAAAAGATTTATGAATCTCCAAATGTCATGGATAACTTTAAAACACTGCTCACAACAAAAGAACTTTTCTCAGTAGAAGACATTGATTCTGGGGTTAAACGCTGACAAATGGGAAAGCTAAGGACTTTGAAGGTTACCAAACAGAAATCGTAAAAATTGGAGGTGTTGTCCTCATCCCCCACATCCACAAGCTTTCCAATCAAGCGGTCAAGCAAGGGTTCCCTAAACCTTGGACTCAAAGCCTCATTATCCCTACTTTTAAAAGTGGGGATACAAATAACCCCTCTAATTATCAGACAATTATGATCAACCCTCTCTTAGCCAATTTATATGATATTATTTTGGAAACGAAGTTGAGCATATGGCTTGAAAGTGAAGGTAAGCGAGCTAAAGGCCAAGCAGGTTTTAGAAGGCAACACTCAACAACGGAACACCTCATTACGCTTAGGATCATTGTGGAGGAATGAAGCAATGATAAATCCAATCCCTTTTGTTGCTTTGTGGACTTTAGAAAGGCTTTCGATACATTTCCTAGAAACATCTATGGAATATATTAGAAGAGCTAAAGGTGCCTTTCAAGTTGAGATTTGCCGCTATAAGGTTATACGAGAATGTAATTGCCAACTTAAATAGCAATGAGGGGTGGTCGAAAGATATTAAGTGTAATATTGGAGTTAAATAAGGTTGCCCCCTCTCCCCTACCCTATTTAGCATTTACATCGACAAGCTAGAAGGTTGTTTAAAGGAAGCAGGTTGTACTGGCACGATCTTAGCTGGGATAGTCATCATCCTTCTTCTTTATACTGACGATATTGTTCTTCTCGCAAGGTTCCCATCTGATCTTGATAAGAAACTTAGACTTCTTAGGGATTTCTGCTCTACCATGGGTGTTACTATTAACACTCACAAAACAAAAGTAATGATTATCAAATCCAAGAAGGACACTTACGTTAATTTTATGTATGACAATAGTAACTTGGAGGAAGTGTCTTATTACAAGTACCTAGGAATTGATATTCATCACAAGCTCAACTGGAACTATAGCATTGAGAAAAGGATTAATGGGGGGTGGAAAGCTTATTTTGGTCTTGAAAATAATTGTAAACGACAAACCTCGTAATGTGGGATAGAAAGAAGTTCCTCTTTGAAACTTTAGTCACTCCTGTTATCTTATATGGATGTGACATTTGGGGTTGCAGCATCTATAGAGAATCCTGGAGAAAGATTGAGAAAATCCAGAAGTGTTTTATAATGTATAACCTCAAAATTAAAAGCAATACACACTATCATATTCTCCTCATAGAAGTGGGGCTTTCCCCTGTCGAGAGCCTAGCTATGACTATGCTTCTGTTGTACAAGAACAAACTCAATAACATAGGAGACCATAGACTTCCTAAGCTAGCTGTAAAAATTTCTGTTTTCCCACCCCGGTTTTCAGTTTCTCCTTATTTCTCCCATGTAGTTAAATGCCATTTCCCATAAACATACATTCAACAGGCTGGAAAAAATAAATTTGATGAAAACACAAATTCTAGAAAATTTACAGAATGTTGGAAATTGCAGAAATAAAAATCAGCAATAATAAACAGCCATTAAAACACATTAAAACACTGATATTTTTTGTCAACATGACCCTGGAAAAACCCCCTACAACTCTTGGGGAAAACCAGTTTGAGAGCTCTTCTTTATTTCTGAAAAATGCCTTTTTACAGTAAAAGAAATATTCAGCAAAAATCAGCAAGCAAACTTTTACAACTTATCTCAGCCTTGCTGAAAAAACTGCCCTGCTGAAACTTCGTTGTACAAACTTGCTAAAACACCGCAACTGAAACTCCGCTGCTGATACACCGTTTCTGAAACACCGCTGCTGCAACTCAGCTGCTGATACACCGCTGCTGAAACACCGTTGCTGAAACACGGCTGCTGCAACTCAGCTGCTTATACACCCCTGCTGAAACACGGTTGTTGAAACTGTTGAAAAGTGTGCAACAAGAAATGCTTGTTGAGAATGCAACAAGATGATGGAGCTTAGTGGAAAGGAGTTGCCTTCACTAAGTGGGCCCGCAGGCTATTTTTGGCGCAAGTCTATTTTTAGACTATGTCTATTTTTAGACATATGGATCATGTCTATGGATTGCAGGTTGTTTTTTATGGATGATTGGTCAAATTGGGAAAAATAGATGGACTTCTATTTTTAGATCACAGCGGAGTGACTGCTCAGTCTAAATATAGAACAGTCAAATATTATTAGCTCATAATAATATGTAGACTATAAACTTTGTCTTATTCTCTTGGAGCACTTCAGGATGAGCTACGGATGTGGTACATGCAGATCCCAGAAGGAAATACGTGGTTACCTATGGGATGACTAATATTGCATGCAGGACTTCAGTTAGAACTCAAGTGAGTTGAGTTTAGTGG